>RCWM02000535.1:647500-734000 GCA_003667255.2 Euschistus heros
TATGGGCATAGTTGTTTGGAGACACTTTATAATTTATCTTTTTCTCATTGTTTGAAATATAACTATCCTTAGACCCTCCATATAAGGCTTACCACATCGATCTAGAAATAAAATAGAAATACTTTTGTTTTCTCTTCATTTTTGAACTTTTTATTACTCAAATTACTTATAGATTACATTAATTTAATTAATAAATTAACTTCATATATATCATTCATAATTATAGAAAAACAGTATGACCTACATATTTAGAAGCTGACTAGATTTTTTCTATGCCAAAAATAGTTGCTAGATAACTAGATAGATCAATCAGAATAAAATAATAAAATAATTCTTATAAAATAATTTTATCTTAATAAAATAATCAATAGTAACTTATGATTAAATCAATTAGGTGAAATTAATATGTGACTTTCAGTTTAATTCAAAGTTAATTGAATAATAATATTTTTAAAAAGTATTATTTTTTTTTAAAAACTATTATTTTGTAATATTATTAAGAGAATTTGAATTCGCTAGGTATCTTAATTAAATACCATTCAGTAATTCTCTTGTCTTGATACAACATTATATCATTAGTCATCATGCTACTCTTAATTTTCTTCAAGGTGTGTTCAAGGGGGGCCCCTGCAAAGGTGATCTCATATAAATGTTACCTTATATAAACAATTCTATGGTGATTTATCGTTTTAGGAAATTAATCATTGTAATTTATTAGTAAAAAAATAAATTGTATTTTTGGATGATATTGGGGGGGGGGGGAGAGTTAGAGGGCCTGGGTAAATATATTTTCCCCGGAGTCAGGGTCGGTCCTTGCTGGCCCTGTATAGATTTATGCTAATAATGGAGGGAGGGTTGATTTATGAATGCAAACTACTGAAAAATGTTGGGTAGTTGTTTCTTTTTTTCAATGTTATTTATCTGTAAAAGACATAGTAACTAAATTATAATCAATAAGGGTTCTTTTCATTTATGTCAATAGTCCAATAAAAACCCAATACTGATTAAGTTTTGTATATCTTTCATAATGCTTTTTCTATCTTAATTCTATGAGAATAAAAGCGAGTGTCAGTAGTCATTCAAACACCTATATTAAAAAAATAAAAGAAGATTTACAGTATTTACAAAACTAATTCACTGTTTATTATTTTCAATTGTTTTATTATGTTCCATAAAAATATCAAGTTGTTACAAGATGTTATTTTTAAAAAGAAACTACCGTAAATCCTAAACATTTAAATTTTTAAAATCCTTATTATGTATGACCATATTATTATTTACTCAAATTACTTAATTACTCCAACTTAGCATAACACTGTTAATATACTAAAAATAATAATAATTGAATTTCATCATTTTAAATCTCAAATTTATCATTTATAATATCCTAAAATTATATTTTTGTTCTACAACTTAAAGATATTAAATTTAAATATTTTTATAATTAAATAAGTAATTGAAGCAATATTATTTCATGTCAGTATAAAATCTTACTTTTATTAATATATTGTGAGTTAACTTATACCTAACAATAAATTTAAAAAAAATCATAATATAAAACTTTCAGGAATGAAGGATTTAAAAAAAAAAAAAAAAAAAAAATAGAAGTATAGGCATTTAATTAATGTTAATCTCAACCATTGTTCCCCATAGAAAATCACATGCTATATAAATTATGAACATTAGAAAATTCAATAGGATTCATAAAATATGATACTTCTGTGCATATACAACTATTTCATTTCATATGCAAATGCAATAAATAACCTATATGCTAGGTCTCAGGAATCAAACTGATAAGCTTAACACTAAACTGATGGTCAAGAATATTGGCATTATTATTATTATTGTTATTACCATTTGTTCCATTAACTCCTATTGGAGCATAGGGCATCCATGAGAAATATTTTATACAGATATAAAATAAAATAACATAATGATTTTAATTATAAAAATATTGACATACTTTTTTATGTCAATACTGTTGACTAACATATAAATTTACATATTTATAGGATTAGATTAGTCCTTCATTTTATAAAAAAATCATCTGAGAACATTATGAAATAACAGCTGATTTGAAAAGGTGTGTTTATATTGTATTGTATATTGTGTTTTTATTGTATCTGTGTAAACAGAAGGAAGTGAAAAACAGAATGAATTATATCATCTGTTAACTTTATTAAGAACATTTTAAAATCTGACCCGTCACTACTTTCACTTGAAAAAAATATGCTTTATTTTATATATTAAATTAATCCAAAACCTGTCATTATGTGATTATCAAGAATTATATAACCACCAAAGTTTTATTATTATTTACAAAGCAATGAAAACCTTTTTCATTGTTATCAATATTTTCAAACATTGCCAATTTTAGTATTTATTTTTCAGTCTATCTTTGTAAATTCAATTTGAATTAATAGTCAAAAATATTACCAAATTAAGTTATCAGTTTATTTTGTTTAATAAACAATAGCTTTTATCCCATTTTCTTTGTTTATTTTTATTCATGTTTCACTAATTTGTACAATTTTATTTTTATTGATAAATCAGATAGAAGTTAAAAGAAAATTTATTTAACCTTACTGTTGACTAAATTTAATATCCAAAACCTGATTTTAATTAAAAATTGCAAGAATAGTTCATATTGTTGTTTAATTAATGAATTTAAAGGGAATTGACAAGTATTATTTATGTTTTTGCATTAATTTATTTAGATAATGGTGTTTACTCCTAAGAGTTACTATTTTTATTTATAAACATGTGTCTTTTTAACAAGACAATTTTTATAGATTAATAACAGAGGTAAAATAACACACATCACCTATAATGTGAGCACTGGACTGTGAAATGAAAAAAAAAAAATCCTTTACAGCTCATAAACCATAAAATAAATAGTAAGAGTTTTCCTAATAAAAGATTTAATTATTGTATTCCAATTTTTTAGACAGAGTCTACTTAGTCTTTAGGTCAATGTAAATAAATAAAAAAAATTTAAATCTGATGTTTTGTATGGTTGAACTACATATGTATGTCTGAAATTAAACCACACATAAGCTAAATACCAAGAAAAGTAGAAAATAATTTACCAATTTCCATTACCATCAATTACCAATTTTTTTTTATCCTTATATCATCATCTATACCTAAACTGATAAATTGAAAACATGAAAGCTTCTTACTACTATCTCTCAGTAAAATCCCTTTAATCTTCTTGGCATCAATCTTCAATTATATCCTTACCCAAATTTATCTAAATTTCTATCACTTAAATTGTTTCCCTCATTCCATTCCATAAATTAGGTCTTCTCTAATACAAACTAATAAAATATGACCTGGTTTACATCGGGTGTAGAGGTGTAGTAAGTTACGTCTCTACCCTTGCCTTTTACATCATATGACTTGATTATGTATAATGTTTATAAATCAATAATTGAACATCTACTGTCAGATTGCATATCATAATTATCCATTAATATTTTAATGAACCACCCAAATCTTTCACTCTGACCAACTTTGCTTCTTCATGTTCTTGAAATAAAGATTTCAGTTCCTAGTTTGTTTTGCAGCATCATTAAATTCTTCTCATTATCAAACAAAAAAATCAAAAGAGAACTTTGCTCTCCTGAACTAAGAAAGTGAATTCATCCAAGTGGAACAGAAACCATGTTATGAAGTTCTATGTTAGTACTGATCGAACCATTGTTTTTAGGTAGCAGAAGCTTCATTGCCTTGTCAGGAACCTGCTTTTAAAGTGATAGCAAAGACCAAAAAAATTTTTATTCTGTTTTTGATTTCATAAGAAAGACAAGTATTAACAACATTTGAGGCGTTATCTTTCGAAACTGAACTGGTCCACTTTCAATCAATTTTTTTTTTTTTTATGATAATGTCTTGCTAGCTGTGCTATACTTTGTTTTCGTTAATAAACACCTATCAAGGATTTAAATAATACAATTTTTTTTTTATTTAACAACAGTAGGAGGACTTGTAAAGGTTTTTGCTCTTCTTTAAAACTTTTAAGAGGATATGTTCAATTTTGAAAGATAACTCCTCATTCACAAGGCCAGCTAATAAGTAAATTTATTAAATTTCTCAAACTTATATGAACCTGTTTCTACTTCCTGTCTTGCTTTACACATTTGCCAGATATTTGTTTATTAAGGAATTGATATTTAAGCCTATCTGTTAGGCTGCCTCATTTAATGAGAGAACATTATCTGGGATGATGTCTCCACAACGTTGAGCTCATCAGTATAACATATGAACTGGTTTCTTCAGCAGATAACTGTGTCTCTAACTATGATTCCAAAAGCAGAAGGGCAGTGATAAGCTTTATTTCAATTGTATACAACATTTTAGCGAATAAGTGGACAAATCACCTGAAAAGTATCCAAAATAAATAATCCTAAATAAAGTATTGCGATCCTAATGAAGTAATTTTTTTTTAGGTTAAGATCTCACAATGCTGATATTGCTTTTGATTAGTGTCACAATTATTTATGGATTCTACCTTTGGACAGTAGCCAGGAAGTACTCACATCTGCCTTGTTATCTTGGCAGTGAGTTCCCGATCATCGGAAATCTTTATTATTCTCTGAGAAATTCCTTTATATCTCACAATGGTAAAGTATTAAATCTTTTTCAATCTGTAAGTACATTCAAATATAAAAAAATTGTATTAACTTTTCAATCACTTTACTCCCCTTGGCAACATATTATACCCTATCTACGTCAAAAATAATATATTTATATTTTCCTATTAATGAATTTCTGATCTTTGTATTCTAGATCTTATGGCTCTTCTTGGAAGACTATGGCCTGATGGCAATGGTATTTGTGTTATCTGGATATATATCTTACCTGTTCTGGCAATATGGGATCCTTCAATAGTTGAGGTGAATTTTGAAATTCTATAATTATTCAAAGCAAACTATATTTTGCCCTCATAACATTTTAAATGAATAACAGTTCACAAACTATAAGACTTCTTAAATAATGTTTTTTATATAAATTGATCCAAAAGTATTTTATCCTCAGTAAAAATGATTAAGTTTCATCTTGTGGTTCCACTACACCATTGAATTCTTCCTGCATCCAGTCACTACAGTCCAAAGTTCTTTGAAAAATCCTTAATGCTCCTTACTTTGTCAGAAATGAACTGATCCGCAATGACCTTAATATCACATATTTCGCTGCTTTGGCAGATACCTTTTGTTTCACAATAAACCTAATACTCACCCAAATCCATTTTTTTTTTCAAATTGCTTCCCATTCCATTTCTGGCAATCTTCCGAGGCATCTGAAAAGAATATGGCCTTATGGTCTTCTTCTATTGTAAACTTTCATTAGAGTTCTACCATTGGATAGTTCCACTAAAAATTTTTGACATGTCATGTCACACTTTACATTGTAAACACCCTATATTTACTGGAAGTATTTTTTTAAATAAAGTTGTCAATTTCTATTAATAAATTAGAAAAAAGAAAAAAAAAGAAATGTATCTTGGCATAATACATACAGTAATGCACCAACAAAATTCATTGCAGTCACATCTGGTGGTTCAACAAGAAGAAGAAAGTAAATTTTATTCTGGGACAATATGTTCCCTAGGCATTAAGAGAACAATCCATATGGCAATCGTCTGGATGTATTTTGAATAACATTTGTGTTACAACAGTTTAAAAAAAAATTATGTAAAGAGACATGACTTACATACCTGTATATAAATATATATATATATATATATATATATATATATATATATATATATATATATATATATACATATATATATATATATATATATATATATATATATATATTATATTATTATATTATTTTACTTTTACATTGAAGACTGGTAATTCATGAGGTAATGAAATAGAGGATGTTTAAAGGAAGTTGGAAATGAGCATTTTTTAATAAAGATGGGCAAGAAATCATCCTTAGAGGAAAAATGGATGTTTTGAAGGATTCAGTTTGATGCTCAGATGTATACAAGTTGATGGCCTGAAATTGTATTTAAGAGGTGGATAAGGAGCGATTGGTTGATTGAGGAGCGCAGAGTAAAGAAGTTAAAAGTATAGTTGGATTTTCGGTTTTTAAGGAATAAAATATGAATGCATCTAGGAAATATTGATAACTGATGATAATGGAGTGATAATTGATATTGGAAATATTCAGAATAAAACTTACTTTTGACATCAGAAATTAAAAAAAAAGCCACCCAATATCAGGATACAAGCAAGAGAAGTGGAGACACCTGGGGACTCTGAAAATAAATCTGATAAAGCAGTTCTCTTAGATCTCATCTCAAGCTGACCAAATAGTTCTCCATATACTATACATCCATAGTCAGAGTAGCGGAAAGCAATGGATGATACTAGATCTTTTTCAGTACTTTGTGGTAATATGTAAGATGTTTCAAAATGACAAAAAATGCTATGGGTCAGTAAAGAAAATTTTCCTAAATCGAGACATTTCCTGGGAGTTGGAATATATAAGACCAGTAGTGGGGCATAGGCCATCACAAAACAGCAAGAGAGGTACCTAAATATATGGGAGAGGAAAATTCTTAGCCCAAACCAAAGTAGAAAATTATTAGAGAATAAAGAAAAACAGGAAACTCAAGGATTTGTATTGGAATGCAGATTTGGTCTCTAGCATCAAGAAAGGAAGAGTACTATGGTTGAAACATGTGCATTGCATAAACATGGAAAGACTCCCAAGGAAGGTAATCAAAGGAGGAAGAGGAAGAGACTGACCTTGACTACAGAGGCTGGAAGATGTCAAGACTGGCCTTCCTGCAGAGGATCTTTCGGAACGGAGAAAAAAAAAACAAAAACAAAAATATTTATTTAAATTTCGGATCAACAATAAATGTTATACACGAACTGTTCGATAAACAAATGTTATAAACCAAGTATGTCTTGGTAAGCCCTAGGCTTTAATCTTCTTGTTATTGATGTTCCTAAGTTATACTCCTGAGCTCCAGATGCGACATGGAGAAGTTTATGGTGTCGTCTTGTGAGCCTGTTAAAGACCTCTTTAAGTCGATCAACTCCCAGTTACCGGTGAAGCTGGGAATTCCTTATAAACCAGGGCGCGTTAACAGCTATACGCATAATTCTGTTTTGGAATGTCTGTAGTCTCTTTTTGGTTAATTTTGAAGTGTTATACCAGACAGGACAGGAGTAGGTCAGTAGGGGCTGCAGCATGGTTTTATATACTAAGACAGCAATTCTGTGACGAAGTAATGATTTTCTATTTAAAAGAGGGTACAAAAGTTTAAGTCTTGCGTTAGCTTGTTGTAAGATGTAGTTAGTGTGTAATCTCCAAGTCAGTCTGGTGTCAAGGTGTACTCCTAGGTAACGCACTGCCTGGTCTTTAGGATTCCAGGGAACTGGGATGTGATCGAGTCGAAGTGTAATCAGGTCGGTGAGGTTGAAGCGACATAAGGTGAAGATTTTCACTTCCGTCTTCGATGGGTTTAGTTGAAGTTTCCACTTCCGGAACCATGACGAGACACCGTTAATGCCACACTGAGGAATGGAGAAAAATCATTGAGGCCAAGTTCCTTCATGGACAATAGCCCCGGCAGAGACAGACAGATAAAAGATGTTGCTTGAGAATAGAAATGGCTTTTTTTATGATTCAGGAATTATGATTATTCATAATTCCCACGGGAGTGGGCACATGGCGTCCACGAGACTCCATCCTCTGTTAAAGTACAATCACCACTATCTGTGTTGTGGAAAAAGAGGGGTAGAAATCTGAAATCAGTTTAGGGGAGGGGGAAAGGGTTTGTCGAAAGGTATCTGAAGTCCCAAGGCCATCCGACCCTCCTTCTAAATTTTCGAAAAGATTTTCGTGAAGCGAAAATCTTCACCTTATGTCGCTTCAACCTCACCGACCTAATTACACTTCGACTCGATCACATCCCAGTTCCCTGGAATCCTAAAGACCAGGCAGTGCGTTACCTAGGAGTACACTTACCTTAACCACTAACAAGAAATTGTTATTTTCTATTTACGTTTCGCAATTTCCTACTAATCCATTTATAGATTGGTCATAACAATAAATAAATTTAGCTTTCAATTGGTGATAATTAAATATATTTGCTAAGTCAAGTAATGAACGTTTGATCGTCGATTATTACGATGAAGCCTGGCTCCAATACGAGATCTCTTTCAACAGTTTATCACTAACTCTCAAAAGTGTTACACTATAGGAGAGTGTGCTACGATTGATGAAAAACTGGAATCATTTAGAGGGCAATGTTCCTTTCGGCAATTCATTCCATTAAAACTGGCCAAATATAGGATAAACATATTTGCGCTTTGCGATGCCAGAAATTTTTATACCCAAAACATGGAAGTGTATGTTGGTACCCAACCACCAAGACCTTATGAGGCAAGGTCAAAGACTTTCGCCCAAAGACGTTGTCATTCGACTCAGCCAACCAATCCACGGAACAGGCAGAAATATTAAGGTTGATAACTGGTTCACAAGCTATCTTCTTACAAACGAACTTCTAGAAAAAAATCTGACAATGGTTGGGACTATACAAATAAACAAAAATGAATTACCCCGTCTTTCGTTACAACATAAAATTGATCTTTACATTCAAACTTATTTATTAAATATTATTATTGAATGTGAAAAATATATAAACTTTTTGTTCATACATAAACCTTGAATTATCATATATTCCAGACACATCCTCCACCAAAATTAAATCACTGTATGAATTAGCTATTGATTAAAAAATATTAGAAAACCTTCAGAACAAATAAACAACAGGGGAGAAAATTTGTAATGCGAAAAAATAATAAAAAAATGATTTAGAAAGTCAGATTACAATAAAAAATACCCGTGGTGTCTGGCAGACACCATGCGCCCTCTCAGGTCACAGCGGTTGGCGCACCCACTGCAGGGTTAAAGATGATATTGAGAGTAGTGTTTCATTAGAGTGGTTTAAGCTTATTTCATAAACAAAACCAATAAAACATTTTGCTATTGGTTTTACAAGTAATAATTGTTTTTTCAGAAACTATCCAAACATCCAGCATTTAGTGACAAAGAACCTTTTGTGTATGAAAACACCCCAAATCTCATGGAAGGGACATTTTCACATGCACGTAAGTAAATATTTTAAGATTTAATACTGTCAAAATAAAATTTTATCATAAATTGCATCTTTAGGTTCAGACTCAAAATGGAGGCAGCGAAGAAAAATACTAAATCACTCATTGAAGGAACAGAACCTCAATGCTTATCACAACATATTTGTAAAGTCATCGAAAAGGATGGTTAATAAAATGCAACATGAACCAGGAGTCTTTGAAGCTAGTAGTTACACAAAAATGGCTGCTTTGGACTCAATAATCGGTAATTATTTATTCTTAGAATCTCTTAGTTATTCAGATTATTTTTAATTATTAATAATATAGACTTGGTGGTGTCAATACAAATTTTAATTCTTGATTCTTGAAACTGATATCTCAATTTAAAATCCAAATGTTGTGCGTTTCATATATTACTAAATGCTTTACAAATATTATTAAAACATTTCACTTAACACTGCAAATGGGAAGATTTATCGATATTTCTTTAAATGTATTTTAATTTTGTACCAAAACCAGTATGGACATGATATGAAATGAAAAAATAATCTCTTTTCTGGAATAATAAAAATCTCTTAAGAATAAGAAAAAAGTATTTTAAAATAGTGCTTTCAATAAAATTAAATTTGCCTGGTTACATTAATACCATTATTGCTTCAGTCCTTTATCTTTAGCAAAAATTGTCCTTTTTTTACAAGTCCTTTAAAATTGTAATCCGATTCTCTTATTTTTCAATAGCAAATTCACATGAAGATATGTAAATGTTGAAGAACCATTTTAATTTTGGATATGAACAACAATGCTTGATTTTGGAAACTGTTTTAAATTCTGTACTAAGCAGTTTTGACTCAATACTACAATAAAACTTTCTCCATTATTAAAGATGAATAAATATCTCTTTTTTTTTCTTCTCTTTTTTATAATTGTGGAAAAGAATCTATGAATAATAATTACATAATTAGGTATGAAAAAACTATCCCCAACGTCAACAGTAACCATCATATATTTTAATTTCTTTTAAATTCACTTTTATCATATGCTTTTAGTTTCTTTTTTAAGATGAAATTTGTTTTTCAATTTCAGATAAAATGTATGCAAATATGAGACTAACTTTTGAGACTATGACAAATAACATTAAATTTATATTAATTTATGATATTAGAAGCAGTGAATAGTTTGATAATTCATTATTTTAACATGTGAAAATAAAAATATTTTGTTGGTTATCCTCCCTTTCATTCTAATTAAGCTGCTTTGGCATTGATTCCACAAGTTTTATGTTTGTATATGGAATCTGGAAATGGTTTGCTGTTTTCTTTTGATACTGGGATTATTTTATTATCTCCCTCCAATACATAAATTATTTTTGTTACTCAATAATTATCAATCCTTATTATATCTTTTAGTTCTTATACAATATTAAGCATATAATTACAGAAGAAGAAAAAGCAAAAAGTGCATGAGTAGAAATATAGTTTATGAAAATGACTGCCACTAAGTGTAGCAGGTTTCAGCTATATTAAATTACCTGTAATATATATACTTGAGTTTTATCAGATCTTATAATGGTGTTTACTTGATTTCTACAAATTAATAACGGAAATATATCTATTTCTTAGTCGGGTTTAGATGTATTTTTTTCTTTATAGGAACCCACTTAGGATATGAATCAAACATGATGGAAAATAAAAAAATATGCCACTCTATACAATGGTAATTAACTTTTATGGAGTATTAGTGCACAGTAAAATAAAAGACTTTGGAATGGGTGTAATGAATTTATTTATTTTTTTTTTTTTTTTAGGGGTGGAAAACAAATATCGAAAACATTAATTAACCCTTTTTTTGGTTTTCTCTTCAATATGTTAATTGCTGTTTCCACTGTATTAAAACCATCAGATAAAATAATCAAGCAGGTACATTTTTTTATTAATTACTATTAATATTAATGAATTTTTGATTTAATTATGTTTCCAATTTATTTATTATGTTTGCATAACAAGTACCAGTTTTATGTATACCGGTTTTATAATTTACTGCTTGGTTTATTGTTTTATTTATGTAGATTGCTTTCATTAATTTTCTGTTAATTGCTTTATTTTCATGATTTAAGATGCTTGTGTTTTCAAAATCAAACTCATGTTTAAATTTTTATGCATGTTCACTTAGTGCAGTATTGTTTTTTACTTTTTTATTGCAATCATATTTGTGCTGGTTTACTCTTTTTATTAAGTTTTCTTTAGTTTCCCCAATATAGTGCATATTACATTTTGTGCAATTTATTTTATAAATTAAGTCTTTTTTGCTCCATTTATCTGTGTTGTCTGTGTGTTTTATTATGTATTTGATTTTATTATTATTATATAGGCACCATTAATTTTAAAATTTTCATTATTTAATTTGCTTATTATTCGTCTTGTTAGTGTTGGAACCTTATTGTAAGTTTTCTTTATATTTATATTAATTTCCTTATAAATTTAAAGGGAAGTGGTTGTGGTGGGGGGTGACAAGAAATTGGTATTACTGGAAGGTTGAGAAAGGTTAGGGATGCGAGTATCTCGGGCTGAAGGGCGGGAAAAGAGGTAATGTGCTGCGGGCTCTCGTACTGAAGAGAGTACCGTCTTCCCTAGTTATACCGATAATTTTTTACATTATTAAAATGAAAATAAGAAAATATAAAAATGTATATATAACACTAAATCATGTTGAAAGTAATGTTGATACTTGTATTACACATTCTCACATTAGGAAAGAGGAAATAAGAAAATATTGATATGTAAAACTGTAAATCCATGTTGAAACTGAAGTTAACTTCTCTTACATCTTACATTTGAGGAGAGGAAATAAGAAAATACCATTGTTTAAAACAGAATCAAACTTAAAACTATAGAAATGAAAGTTTACAGGTGAAGTTGTGTGATTGATCAATTGATAAATGTGAAACTCAAAGTGTATTATCGGAATCAATCTGGAAGAGCGATGCGGGTTTGACAAATTTGGTGGAATTGTCGTTATCTGAATTAATTAAGACAAAAAAAAAAAAAAAAAAAAAAAAAAAAAGAAAGAAAAAAAAGAGGATTAGGACGGGATGGGAATATTTAAGTGCCTTTTCTTTCGTTAAAAAAATCTTGATATATCGATATTTTTGGTTACAAGTTACTTAAGGTGGATAAATAAATGCTTTTTTAACAAAAAGCGTTTATTAAAATGTATAGAATTACAGGTTTACATCTTATAAGACTGAATGAACGCTTGGAAAAGTTCACACAAAAGTTCGTTTATAGTGAAAAGAATGGTGAGTCAACTTTTTCCGGGTTAGGTCAGTGTCCCCTGATGGTCTTCCTGTTTAGGTTACATAATTTGTTTACATAACTACAGATATATTGTGTCTCCATATTTAGAAATAAAAAAATCATGGAGATGGAATACTGATTTTTTTTTTTACGATACCCATTCCTACATTCAACCAAACCCGATGAAATACAATATAATAAGCAAATCTTCGCTTAGGATTAAAGTATTTGCCACATTGATTGGACATTTTTTATTCAGAGATTAGTTTTGAATGTTAATCATTCATCAGTTCTAAAGAGGCAAAATGGACTTCCTTTAGCTATCATATACATTTATTCTTCTAATCTTGGCATAATTACCATTGTTTTATTCATTTTTTATTTTCTTTAACTTGTTTTTTTTTTTTTTTATTTAGTTGTTTCCTCATTTAGCTTATATTTATTTTACAATTAACTTTTATTTTATTTTATTTACTATCAACATTTCTTTATTATGTTTCTTTACATTGTATCTGACATATCCTTTTTTTTAGTCTAGTAATATCATATATATATATTACTTTGTATGACATATCACTTCTTAATTCTGTTTCATTAAATTGCACCTAGAAATTTGTATGTTATAATGGTTTATGGCTAAAAACTTCTGTATATTAAAATTACTAGATTTTTTTTTTTCTGTTTTCAGTGTGTGGAAAATGCATTGGATAAACAACAAACAAATATTGATGGTTCTGTATAATTATTTTTTGTTTATATTTAAGAAAAATACCTCTACTTTACATATAATAATATAAGGATTATGAATTAATTACTTTTGTTGCAGATCTTATTGAGAATAGATATTTGAAAGCTGTGCTGCAGCAATATGTTTCAGTTGATGACAGTTTTAATGAAATAAAAAAAGAATTGTTGGAACTGATATTAGTGGTAGCTATGACTTATCTTAAAATTAGTTATTCTTCTCAAAAATAATTTAGTTGTATAGCGTGAAATGTCATTTTTTAGAATAAACTTAATCAATTATATTTCTGATTAGTAAAATAGTTGTTATTAATAATATCCAGGTAATGATTAAAGTTAAAGTTAAAGATCCAGGTAGGTGATTAAAGTTTTGTCTTGTTTCTCCATCGCAGTAGCATGCTTCATTGTCTAGGAGGTGATAACCTTTAAAATAGTATTTTGTAAATCCATGCTCAGTGAGAAATTGTGTCAGTAATGTGTACTTTTCTGTTATTATTATATGTGTTCATATTAAGGATTATATATATTTGTATATTATTGATTGATTTTAAATAATCTATTCAGGGATCACATTCAGTCGGGATGACAGTTAGTACAGCTTTAGTCTTCCTCGCAACACTTCCAGAAATTCAAGAAAAGGTGTGGCAGGAGCAACAGGATATTTTTGGTGAATCTGACAGAGATCCGACAATTACAGATATTAAAAGGATGGAATATTTGGAGAGGTCATAATTTTAAAGTATAGTTAAATTCTCTAGAACAGGGGTCTCCAAACTATTCAGCCTCGGGCCGTAATGTTTACTTCCAAGGGTTCCGAGGGCCAACACCGTTTTAATTTTCCTGCCAGTAGCTGTGATTTCTCGATCTATAATTCCAATCACTAATGTGCTGTACTGTATTGTTACGACACGACACTTGATGTCATCAAGTGGTAACACGCAGAAATAGGTAATATGACTCTTTGAACTTCGAAGAGTAATCGAAATTATCTAAAAATAAAATCATCGTAATCCATCCTAATTACAAAACAGCGAACGGCTGTGGAAGTTAGCATTCTACCTACGTCGAATTAACGAAACATATTGACAAACTCAATTTGAGGTCGCAACCAAAACCAGCTCCCTGATTTATACACTTACATCAAATTGTTCCGACAGAAAATAACACAGTTTCAATCACAATTGCACTTATTTTAAAACATGTGAAATCCCGTCGCTTTTGCAGTTGAAACTTTGAATGCTTTGAATATAAATTGTGATACTCGTTTCTCAGACTTTCATGTCATTGGGAATAAAATTAAGATTTTTATTAAACTTAACTTGAAATTATCGATCTACAATATTTTAGAGTTTTGTAGTGATATATTTAAGAACATATATCAAAAATTATCTTTGTTGGAATTTTAAGGGTGTGTCGCGTAGCTGTCGCGGGCCGGATTGATAACACTGGCCGGCCGGATTTGGCCCGCGGGCCTTAGTTTGGGTACCCCTGCTCTAGAATATTGTACATATTGTTTTAATGGCTTCCTTTTTTCAGGGTTATAAAAGAAGTTTTCCGTTTCATCAGCCCTCCTTATATAGCTAGAAGAACTAGAGCTGAAATTAATATAGGTGATGAGGAAAATATTTTTTTATTTTTTTAATACAATTTAACTAGATGACATTAATAAGTCCTATAACCCAATAGAATAATAAACATGGAGTCAATATTGCTTTAGATTTCATGAAGTGGGGAGATTTTTCTTTTGATTTATCGGCTAATTTAAAATTTTTCATGAACTAAGGTAAAAAAAAAAAAACTCTATGAATCATCGGCACTCCAGTTTTTTATTTGGGCGCCCTTTTTTTTTTTCTTTTTCTTACTGTATCTCAGATCATCTTCTTCTTATATTTTTTAAGTCAATTATTATATCTTATTATTTATTTTATTTTTTTCATTTTAATCTGTCTCCTACCAGATGTGAATGTATTTATTTGCTTTCTTTGTCCCAGAATAAAATTATTTTTCTATTCTATTCTATAGTCTCTAAGAAAATTGACAATCTCATGCATAATGAACAAATAAAAAAAGAAAAAAAATTATTTCATTAATTTTCAGATGGCACAATTATACCAAACAACACAACTGTGATAGTCTGCAGTTATTTAATGCGCATGGATTATCAATTTTGGGAAAATCCATCAAAATTTGATCCTGACAGGTACCTTCGTAATGAACCATCCATGGATTACAAATACTCATTCTCTAACTTTGGATATGGCATAAGAAATTGTCCGGGTAATGTATAACCATTCATCATTTATTCATTTATAATATTATATTGGAGGAAAAAAAATTATTTTATTTTCTTGCCTTTATTAATTTTTATTCACAACTGTCAAACGTATAAAATGATAACCAGCAGAATGTGATGGATGTTAAAAAAAAATAATAATAAAGTTTATCAATGAGATGCATGATGAATGAGGAGCATTGCCCAATGGTACATCCATCTCTCTTGTTAATCATATTTTATTTTATTCTTGGAAATCTCTCATCCAGCTCCTTTTTAACCTTCTATGGATATTGTTGTGTACATGTCATGTATGAGTTTATTGGGATGACCATGAAGTCTATTATAAAATCTTTTGTAGTAGGTCTGTATGTGTTCTTTGATGGTAGGCATGTGTAATTCCATGTGCAGAGTTATATTATTTACGTACCAAGATGCTCGTGTGATTGTCCTAAAAATGTTTACTTGATGAAAATGGAGGAAATTTATTTCTTCAATAGGGAAAAAGTAATTTAGTTTTTTTTTTCATGTTTTTCAAGACAAATTTATTTATATAAATTTCAAACACTGAGCAATCATACACCATTTTGATTGATGACGTTTAGCCACACATCTGGCAAAACATAATTCCATCACTATCTAATATTTCTGGGAAAAAATTGAATTAAGTGATTCTCACGAGGCCTCGTTTGATTCCAGTTTGACACCATTAAGAGAGTTCTGCAGAGACGGTAACAAATGGTTGTCGGACTAACTAGGGTAAGGTCTGGGCTATAGGGTGGATGCTCCAGAAATTCCCAGCCAAGCTCACACACTTCACAGACACATTGATTGCACTGCTTCACTTTGAGTTTCACATTTATCGATAGCTCTTATCTACTGATCTGAAAAATTCCAATTCTATAGTTTCAAGTTGAATTGTATTTTTCAGTGTGTTGTATTGATATTTTCTTATTTCCCGTTCTCAGATGTAAGAGGGTTTAACAGAACATAATGACTTAGGTTTCAAAATTGATTTAATGTTTTATGTATTTATATATTCTAATTTCCTCTTCCCAATTTTGAGAAAGTGTGACAGAAGTTAACATTGAAGAATGGGTTCAGTGTTGAACTATGATATAGTATTGACATTTTATTGTATTATAGTGTTTATACTTTCTTATATAAACTTTCATAATACTAGAAAGTGTATCAAAAGTTAACAATATTACTTTTAACATTGATTCAGTGTTTGTGTAGGAATAAAGGAAAATAATCTTTCTCCTTGAAAAGTAGTGGCAAAAACATAAAAATAAATCGAAGGAAGGCAACAATCGATAATTTTTTTTTTTTTTTTTTGGGGTGGGGGCAGTGTTGTGCCAGTGATTCCATATCGTTACCAGTAAACCAATACAAATTCCAAAAACCTGATGCATTATTAAAATGATAAATTCTATTCTTAAAATAATAATAAAAACAAAATCTGATTATTTATATTTTATATTTTTAATTATTCTACTCATCTATCTTTTTAGGTTACCATTACGCTTATAATGAGGTAAAGATCATGTTATCAACGATATTAAGACGTTTCACAGTTGTCACAGACAAAAGATATGAGGATATCAAACTAACTTCCCGAATTATGATGGAAATACCCGGAGGTTACTACATATCAATTATAAAAAGGGAAACATTAAAAAAATAATTCCTATAATAATTTTCTATTATGTATCGAAATGTTATTGTTTTAAGGCCATTGAATATGTATGAGTAAATAAATTTAAGTTGGCAATTTTAATTGGGAATTTGCTAAAATTAACCAATCAAATGAGAATATGCTATCTCCCTCCTGTCCTTTCCTCATTATATTAAACTAGTATCCCCCGTTGCGGCTTCGCCTGCTCTCATAAGTAAAGAACTTAGATAATTTGAACAAATAGTTGAAGTTTTATCTGTTTATCGAAAAAAAATCTTGTATTAAAATATATAAGGAACATTATTTCTTCTACGATATTTTCACACATGGCAGTAATTCTTAAACTGGTTAAAATAGCACTGTATAGGTTTTTGAAGATTAAGTAAAAGCGTAATTAGATATGCAAGTTTTAATTTTAATGTATGAGTTGGTGATCCAGAAGGACAGAGGCTATTAAGAATTCTTGCGAACTATATTTTCAATGGACTACATTATCAATGCTTACAACTAAAAGCCCATGAATCATATTTATACAAGTAGTATCAAAGAGCCAAGGATCAACATTTTTATTTGGTGGTAATTTTTAATGGACAGAAATAATTTCATCTGGTTAGATTATAATTTCTAACAACCAAAGTATATGACAGTGTGGCGTACCTTGTTTCTGTCACTCAACATTATACATTTAAATTGTTATTATTGTAAATTTTAAATTTCTAAACCTCCCTAGATCTTTGAAATTATGTAGTTAAAATTTGGTACAGATGGGTTCAGCAGTTTTACTATTGTAAACTCTACAATGAAATGGTGCTAACCACGTATCCATCAATTTTCAAACTTCACAATGATCCACAGGTCGTACCACATATGTTAATATTTTTTAATAATTTTATTTAATATAAGTATATTTTACTATCAATTTCAAGTTATATATTTAACACATTACCTTTGTAACCTCCCATGCAGAATGGACCTGCCACATATCAGTCAATTTCCAAACTTCACTGTTATCCAAATGTAACACCACATATTTCAGTATAATTTTATTGAATATAAATATATTTTACCATCAATTTCAAGCAATATATACAGGCCCCACTTTATATATGTACTGACTGGGCTGTAGCCCAAAGCGCCACATTTTAAGGGGCGCCAAATATCCCCCCCAAAAAATTTTTCCAATATTGTTACATTAGTTTTATTGTAGATTGAGGTTTTTATTTGGGCGATCAACTTCCAGGTTATAACGCCCTTTTCATTTAAATGTTGGAAATTTATTTTTCTTCGTCCTGTATCATCATTTTCGTATTATATTTTATTGAAAAGTGAATGTTCTGTAAATACATTTATAATTTTGTTTATAGAATTTCTTGAGTCCCCAAGAGCAAGTTCTGTGGATCGGGGTATTTTATTTTTTTCTAAGTCTTGTTGTAATAATGTGCAATCTTCTATTACGTGCTTAGTGGTCATTGGAGATTGACATCTTTCACAATATGGTTGGGCCTCTTTTGTGATCAGATATGCGTGAGTCAGGTTAGAATGTCCGATCCTCAGCCTTGTTGTAACAACTTCTTCTCTTCTGTAACCTCTTATAGCGCTTGTCCACTGTTTCGTACTTTTTTTTATATTTCTTAGTTTGTTCGTCAGAGGAGTTTCGAACCACATGATTTCCCACTTTGTTTTTACTTTTGTTTTCATTCGGTTCATATATATGGCAGATAAAGCTGCCAAAAAAGCTTCTGTGATGAATACTGCACCGCTTAAAAAATTTTGTTGTAATGTTCCACTCTAAAGAAAAGCTCAATTTGGAAACAACAAAAAAGCTACTCTGCTTCTGTAAAAATTATTCTGTTTCAGTACAGTGAGCGCTCTTACATCCTACGCACAACCTAAATTATTCCCGTAGCGCACCACTCTTATTGGAGTCGCAGAGTTTCCCTAAATAGAAATTAGGCGAATGACATCCGCTCGCGGCGATTAGGCCCCAACTCCCTGTAGTATGCGCACCAAGCCCCTTCACGTTTTTTCGAATATCTCGTAAAATATTGGTTTTACATTAAAATGTTATTTCACCTTTGTAGAGCATAAAATTTTACATAAAAAAGTCACTGACGGCATAATGATAAAAGTTTTATTTAATGAAAAGCTGTGCGACATTGTCCATGCATTGTTTAACCCGGGAGAACCCGCTAGGTGAGATTTCTCTCACGCTGGCGGTAAAACCCTTTTAATCGGAAAACTAAAATAGTAGGAAAGATCTCCGTTTGTCTGGCTGGAGATAGAAGACTTATTCAAAGGGCACCGCCTTGCACAATAAACTAGTTGTTCCCTAACCGTCACTACGGTGGTTGTCCTTTACAAACGGGCTAGTCCAGTATTGGTTGTATTTGATTGTGTATGACGTTTGCGTGTTGAAACTGAGTTTTTTTGTGTGTTGATCTATGTGCCGTGACTGTTAGTCTCTTCAGATTGTTCTTACAAGTCATAAAATAAAAATGAAGAAACAGTTAAGTGGTGCGGAATTTAAGAAGAGAGCTGTGAAAAGACTGAATAATGAAAAGGAACTGTTAAAGAAAGTACCAACAATTGGTTGTTTTTTTTAAAACACCTTTGTCTACTGCTCTCCCAAATCTGTCTGTAAGTTGTACCATTACTGTAACCTCTGCTAACAGTGAGCATGTTGAGCCCGTTGAACCCACTCAATCGCAGTGTATAGATAAAGAACTTTGTACTGAACAATCCAATCAGGTTCCAGAAACTGTAAACTTGTCTAATGAATTTGTACACGAAGACCATGCAACTTGGAAAACTTATGACCCTTTGGTTATTGAAAATATTGTTAAAAAATCTCCCAAACAAAACTTATGTGCAGATTTTTCAAAGTTTGAGCACGTTTATGCCGATCAGAAACGTACTTTGTCTCTGAACTTCTTCAAATGAGAGCTTCCTAACGGAGAGATATATACCAGGGACTGGTTGTTGTTCTCCCCGTCGACTGGAAAGTTGTATTGTATTTCCTGCTGCTTCCAACCAGACAGCAAGAAAACCAATCTTAGTTCTGGTTTTAATGACTGGAAGCATGGTCAAAACCTAATCAAACACCATGAACAGTAAGCTGACCTCAGACATAACGTGCTCACTTACATTACTAGACGAAAAAAATTACTAAGTCAATACCATGTTATCGACACAGCACGAAGAAGAAGTTGAATATTGGCAAAATGTTTTATCAAGAGTAGTTACGGTTGTCAAATTTCTAGCCATAAGGGGATTACCTTTTCGGTGAGACAACGAAATTTTAGGATCCACTTCCAACGGACTCTACCTGGGATGTTTGGAGCTGATTAGCGAATATGATCCCTTCCTCGCTGAACACATAAAAAAATTATGGGAACAAAGGCTCGGGACATGTTTCTTACTTATCTGTGAGCACCTGTAATGAATTTATTGATGTGATGGGGAATATTGTTCTTCAAACCAATCTGAACGAGATCAGAAATGTTCTTTACTACTCCCTCATTGTTGACTCTAGTCCCGACTGCTCCCACACAGACCAATTAGCTATTGTCCTTCGCTACATGTCTTTGGAAGAGTGTGAGCCTAAAGAACGCCTGTTAAAGCTGTTGCCTGTGATAAGTCATTCGTCCAGTTCCTTAGAAGAAGCTGTAATAAACTGTCTTTCCGAATTCGGACTAGATATTAAGTATTTGCGAGGTCAAAGTTTTGACAATGCCTCTAACATGTCCGGGGCCTACACAGGACTGCAAGCTAGGATTAAGCAGCACAGCCCACAAGCAGAATTTGTTCCTTTCATTTCTTCAGGCATTCATTGAGCCTTGTGGTTCCGCTGCTACTGAATGGTGTACTGAATTGGTCAAATTCTTTTCTTTTATACAAGAGTTGTACAATTATTTCTCCATGTCAACTCACAGGTGGGAAGTTTTTAAAGAGCACTTAGACAAAAACCATACTCCTATAGTTAAGTCTCTATCTGATACCTGGTGGTCAGTTCGAGCAGATGCCCTGAAAGCTGTAGTGAAAGGGTATAAAAAATCCAAAAATATCTGAAAGTCTTGTCTGAAGACCCCATAGCAAAACCTGGAGCTCGATTAGAGGCACAAGTTCTTGAAAAACAGTTTCAAAGTTTTGAAAGTGGTTTTGTATGCATACTATGGAATGACATCCTTGAGAGAGTTGACAAGTGTAGTGAAAACTTACAAAATTAGACCATGCATCTTTCAGCGGCTACGAAACAGATTCACACTTTAGAAGCATTCATCGATGAAAAAAGAGAGAAATTTGACAAATACGAACAATTCACCACTGCTCTTCTTGTATGTGAAACTCCCACTTATTCCGGAATCAGAAAACGCAAACTATTTGCTGATGAAACAGATGAGAATGAAGTTGAATTTTACGGAAGGTCAGCTTTTAGAATTAAAGTGTATCTTAAAATAATTGATTCATTGAAATCAAACTTAAGTAGACGAAAAAAGCATATGAAGTGTTGTCGGACCGCTTTGAAGTTTTGTTATTTCTGGTGTCGCCATCGAAGGAATCTTCAAATGAATCTATTGCGAAGATTGCAACGAAGTTGGTAAAGTGTTATTCAGAGGATATTAGTGAAGAATTTGTTAATGAGTGTTCCCATTTCAAGATGTACCTTGAACTGGAAGGCATGAAGACCATGCTTGATGTTTACAATTACATAAGAAGTAACGAGCTGTCTACCACTTTCCCCAATCTCAAAGTAGTGCTGAGGATTTTCTTGGCACTTCCAGTCACTAACTGTTCTGCCGAAAGGGGGTTTTCAGTTTAATCTAGAGTTAAAAATGCTAAGAGATCAACTCTTCGAGAGGAAAAACTGAATGCACTGGTGTTAGTGTGCTCTGAACATGATGTTACTCTTAAGACTAATTTTTCTGATAGACTAATTGTTAAAAACTTTGCCCAAGCGAAATTAAGAAAAAAATTTGTCATTTAAATCTGTCATTTATTTATGTTCTGTTTATTTAACCTTATTCCTTTACTAAAGCTTATGCACTTACTATATACATTTTTATTGGTGTTGAATAAACCTCTAGAGCTCACAACTTTGGTGGTCTTATTAATGAAACTTGCTTTTGCAGGGAGGGGGGAGGGGTCGCCAAAACTCTTTGCAGCCCAGAGCGCTATTCACCCTAAACTCGGGCCTGAATATATATAACACCTTACCTTTGTAACCTCCCATGCGCAATGGCACTCGCCACCTATCGGTCAATTTTTAAACTTCACTGTTATCCAAATGTACCACATATTTAAATATTTTTTAATAATTTTCTATTATATTATTTACACATTATCGCTTCTTTTAACAAATTAATTTAAAGTCAGTAGATTTAATTATTACTAAACCTCGCTGTAACTATAAAGATGATGTAGTTAAAACAGGCCCGGAACTAGGGCGTGGCAGAAGGGGTAGGACGGCATACTTTGGAGGTGGCAAAATTTGAAAAAAAAAAAAATTTGTATTAGTCATGTACAAGTTGTATTAATATAATAAATTAATCAATCAATCATAACACTTCATAATGACATACGCATGGTGTTTCAATTTCAACTATGGTATCTAAAAAATAGTTTACGGAGGTATTGTCTTTGGGGAAGGGGTGACAATTAGGTACAGATTGGTTCAATAGGTTTCGTTGTTAGTAATCACAAACGAATAAAAGTATTGAGTATCATGAAATTAAACCGACTTCAAATTGGTAGATAGGTATACAAAATTAGAAACAGCCAGTGAACTCAAAAGGAAAAAAAGATATATATATTTTTTAGGATAAAGGAAAAGGAAAACAAAATTCAAAAGCGGATTTGTCTAAGATATACCTAATTCGGTAAACACGCCGACAATTTTTTGAGGTCGGTGCCAGCGTCCACAGAGGCGGACTTAACCAGCTCCTGCTCCTGGCTGGCACCGAACTCGAGAAAATTGTCGGCGTGTGTACCGAATTATGTATATCTTAGACAAATCCGCTTTTTAATTTAGTTTTCCTTTTCCGTAGCTCCGAAAAAATAATATTTTTATTCTTTTTGAGTTCACTGTCTGTTTCTAATTTTGTATACATATCTACCAATTTGAAGTCAGTTTATTTTTTTTTAATTACTTCCATTTCTTAGTTTTTAGCTTACTAAGCTAAGATAGAAGTAAATAGGTAGTTATTACTTATTATTATAGCTAGATAGGTAATATCTAAGCGATTACGTTTGATTAATTGTAATTTAAAAGTCTAAATTACTTCATAACAATGGGGAAATCTTTATCGAAGGGTTCTGTTGAAAAAAGGAAGAATCGTGAGACAGAGGGTAGCATCGAAAGGACAAAGAGACTCTATTATACAAAGAGAGAGACAACGCAAAACTCTTGCCGTGGAAACTCAACCTCAGAGGTCTTAGCGACTCAGTCGCATGTCAGAATATACCCGTAAAATACGTGCTTTCGAATCTGAAGACGATCGTATTCAGCATCTTCAGAAAATGCGAAACCAAGCGCAAATCGCACGCTCCCTTGAAACGCAGGACTCCCTTCAGTCGCATGTCAGAATATACCCGTAAAATACGTGCTTTCGAATCTGAAGACGATCGTATTCAGCATCTTCAGAAAATGCGAAACCAAGCGCAAATCGCACGCTCCCTTGAAACGCAGGACTCCCTTCAGTCGCATGTCAGAATATACCCGTAAAATACGTGCTTTCGAATCTGAAGACGATCGTATTCAGCATCTTCAGAAAATGCGAAACCAAGCCCAAATCGCACGCTCCCTTGAAACGCAGGACTCCCTTCAGTCGCATGTCAGAATATACCCGTAAAATACGTGCTTTCGAATCTGAAGACGATCGTATTCAGCATCTTTAGAAAATGCGAAACCAAGCGCAAATCGCACGCTCCCTTGAATCTGAAGACGAACGAGCCGCGCGTCTTCTGAAAGCCGCCGAATACGAGCAAAATACACGTGCTCTCGAAGCCGAAAAACAAGGTCTATGCGTTTGCAACATATGAGAGATCTTATCAGGTAGGTAAAAACTAAATGAAAACGTATAAAAACGTGGATCTCAAAGTGAACACATACGAATTTGATAGGGGAAGAGCTTTAAATTTGTACTTTCAGAACAACTCAGCCGATTTTAATGAAATTTGGTAATTATGTTGCTTTTATACTAACTAACCTTTTTTTAAGGGCGCTAACTGTTATTTTTTATATCAATAAATCGGCTGAGTCGTTCTTAAAATACAAATTTAGAGCCTAACCTTCCACCAAGCTAAACCATAACTGTTAGCGCCCTTTAAAAAGGTTAGTTAGTTAGTTGAAACATAATTATCAAATTTGACTAAAATCGGCTCAATTCGAGTTTTTCTTAATTTGCAAATCAAGAGTACAAATTTAGAGCCCCCCCCCCATTAATTTAAACCATAATTGCTAGCCCCCTTTCAAAATTTAATCCTATCCTTAATTTACTTCTCCTAGAAATAGTGTGTATACTCATTTCAAATCTTTTACTGAAACGACCAGGTAGAGTCGCCTTTACCTAGGGAGAGTTAACTCTACCTGGAGAATCAACTTTTCCTGTAACATATATATGTATACATGGACTATATATACATATAAGCTATACATTTCAGGATTATTTGAAGAAATTAAATACACCATTTTTTTCATTAGGAAAACTTCTTTTAGAGTCAGAAAGTAAAGAGCAATTGTATCATGGGTTACACCACTAAAAAACTAACTAAATTCTGCAGTTTTTTTGGGAAATTTGACGGCTTCTAGGGTGCTCCAGTGGGGAGTGAGGACTTTTCAAAAACTATAAAAATTTAAGTTTTAATAAATATTTTGTGTTTTCCCCTAAAAGTGGATTTAAAATAACTAGACCTATTTCATCTTGTATAAAATTTAATGCTGATTAAGAAAATATCATCGTTTTTGTTTCTACGCTAAACCACAGTAGAGAAAACTGTCATTTAAAAAAAAAAAAAAGTAAGATTTGCAAAATAAAAACAAAAAAATTTCTATTTCCTCAACAGATTGAGATAGGAAACTCGTTTATGCGCCATTCTACCCCGTTTAGCATGGAGTATTACCCAATTTTACACTATGTTTGGGAAACCCTGTATATACGTAGCTAATTTTGTTTTTTTTTTTGCATTCTTTAATTTATTTCAATGAGTTCAGCGTCATTGACGGCCAACATTGTCGAAAATTATGGAATTTCTACTCTCCAGCGATTTTGCCTATATTTTGATAATATAGCAAAATGGTTGGTCTTATAAAAAACTGTAAAATGTAGGGAATGTTTTATACTTTAATGGTGTCAACAGTGACTTTTGAAAAAAAAAAAAAAGAAGCTTACTTTTCGAAATATAGTCGAAATAAAACAGGAAAATTCGTGTTAAACGACCCAAAAAGGTCCTAATATGCCTGGTCTATTAAATGTGCTTTGTTTCGAAGTAATTAAAATTTTTTTTTTTTTTAGTTCATGTTTGTACATATAGGT
Organism: Euschistus heros; assembly: GCA_003667255.2. Lineage (NCBI taxonomy): Eukaryota > Metazoa > Arthropoda > Insecta > Hemiptera > Pentatomidae > Euschistus > Euschistus heros. The sequence continues at coordinate 673,150 of RCWM02000535.1, forward strand.
TTAATCTGGAAGTCCTTTTTTTTTTTCTAAAAATAACTAAAAATCTATCACCATACTCATATTTTTCATGGAAGTAAAAATGGAAAATGTTTTGTACTGAAATGGTTTTTTTTTTTTTTTTTTTTTCACTTTTATTTTTGAATCCACACCTGTCAAAAAAAAGAAAATAGGTCCATAAAGGTTTTAGTAGATGTGTGTAGGTCATTAATTTTTTGTCTTGTATGTAGTTTTGATTTTTTCCTGAAAAGTGAGTACATCAGTTTCAGTCTCATATTTAATGATGTCCGTTTCTTCTTAATATGTTGGCCCCATGTCATTCTCCTATCGAATGTAAGTCCTAAATATTGTATTTTGTCCGTTTGTGGAATTGGGATATTGTCAATGTAAACAGGAGGACATGTTTCGTGTCTTAGAGTAAACGTAATGTGTTGGGACTTATGGTGATTTAGTCGTGTCTTCCAAAGTTTACACCAGTCTTGTATATCTTGTAGGTGGTGTTGCAAATTCAATGATGCCTGTATTGGATTTTGGTGTCTAGTAATTATAGCTGTGTCGTCTGCGTATGTGGCTGTAAGAGTCTCGGAACTTTGAGGAATGTCATGTGTGTATATATATATATAATAGTGGTGCTAGTATCGATCCCTGAGGTACACCTGCCAGAATTGGGTGAATAGATGAAATCCCTGAACCATATCGAACAGAGAAAAATCTGTCAGAGAGGAAAGACTGAAGAATAAGATAATAGGTAGGTGGTAGAGTAGTCTTAAGCTTGAAGAGAAGCCCCTGGTGCCAGACTTTGTCAAACGCTTGAGTGACATCCAGAAACACTCCGGTTGCATATAATTTCTGTTCTAGTGCCGTCGAAATGTAGTCAGTCACTCTGTGTAACTGTTGAGTGGTTGAGTGTAATTTTCTAAATCCAAATTGATGGTCGGGAATTATTTTGTTGTCAGTTAGTATGTCTAACAATCTTGGATACAATAATTTTTCGAATAGTTTGGAACATGTAGTAAGTAAACTTATTGGTCTGTAAGACGAAGGGCTGCTTATGTCTTTGTCTGGTTTTTTGATCATGGTTATATGAGAATATTTCCACTGTATGGGGAATTTTGTTGTCCTAAGTATTGAATTGTAGATCGTCGTGAGGAACACTAGAGCCTTTCTAGGCATTCGCCGGAGCACCTCAGCGTTAATTAAGTCATGTCCAGGGGATTTTCTTCTTGGTAATTGCCTTATTTGTTCTGCAACTTGTGAAGGTTTGAAGGAAGGCGGTGGTGGAGTGAGTTGTAAAGGTGTATCTAATGTGTTTTGTACTAAAGTGTCGTGTTCCAATATTGTGAAGTCAGTATGTGGTTTAAAAACAGAAGAGAGATAGATAGCGAAAAGTTCAGATTTTTCCTCGTCCGACACAGCCCAAGAACCATCCTCATTTCGAAGTGGAGCTGACACCTCTCGATGTTTTAGGAGATTTCTTGTATGCCTCCACAAATTTCCATCGTCAGCCGAAAGTTTGTTCATGTAATTTTCATAATTTGTGTTTTTAAATTTGTTAATTTGCCTTTTGAGCTCATTGTTTAGTTGGTTAAACGTTCTTCTGTCCGATGGAAGTCTGTTAGTCTGCCATATTTTACGGGCCCTTCTCTTTGCTCGGATTAACTCCCTAATGTACATTGGATAATTAGGTAAGTTCTCTGGTTTTGAAGGCTTGGGTACAGACGAGAACCATGCGGCATCTTGCATATTTTGAGTAAATTTTTCCACTGCTTCTTCTAGTTCTTCTTGGTTTTTGATCGAGACTGGAACAGAGAGATTGGTGTTCAAATAATTTCTGAACGAATCCCAGTCCATATAACCTCTTATTAGTGTGGGGTTTTTTTTGTGCTTCAGATGGCTCTTCGAAGAGAACCATATGTACAAGAGAATGGTCAGAGCAAAGATCAGGGCTAGTATTGATGGTATGTCGTACGGTTCTTAGTCCTTTAGTGATGAAAAAGTCTAGTAAGTCAGGAGTTTTCCGTCTAGAGGTAGGCCAATAAGTCGGTGAATTTGGGGTTATAGTGTCTAAGGAAAGTTCGTGGAGGGCATGTGAAAGATTTCTGCCTCTTGGAGTACACAACCTCGAGCCCCAAGCTTGATGCTTAGCATTATAATCGCCGCCTGCGATGAAGAAACACCAAAATCATCTGCATTTGGAATTTCAAATACAGATTTAAATATAAGATAATTTATATTTAATAGAAATATTCGAATGCAACTAAATGTACTCGAACAATTTATCTTTGAAAAGTATTCGAAGTTTGAATAACCTATCTAGATAAAATAAATTACTATCTGTATTCGTATCTAGATAGATTGTTATCTAGATATTGCCCATCTTTGGATACAAATGGTTATTTTATTCGATATACAAAATACTTTTCTATCGAATAGAAGTATCTTGGTATCTTCGAATACTTTCATTGTCGAATACAAAAGTATTCGAATAGTTATTCTAATACTTTTTTGCATTCGATAAATTTACTTATTTCTTCAAATACTTTTCATTTTCGAATACAAAATCTTCGAATAGTATCTAAATACAATTTATGCGCAACTCTGAACGATAGTTACTGATGTATAAAAAAGTGTTTAAAATACAAAAAAAAAAAAAAAAAAAAATACAGCAGTGGCCTTCGTTTTGGATAACCTTGTTGTCACATGTATTTTAGCTAACACTCATACAATGCTAACACCCATAAAACGTCAATTAAATTAAATCCTGTTGAAATAGGACTTATAATGTAGAGATTGCTGAGTAACAATTTAAAACTGATGTAACCTACGAACAAGCACATTCGAGTTAGAAACATCATGTAGGCACATGTTTTGTTTTATTATTTTTTGGAATATAATCAAACACCTGCCTGATAATATTACTTAGTTAGTTATTATTGTATGAGTGCTAGCAAATCGTTTAAACCTTATAAGATAAATTTCATGTAATTTGGATTATATTTATTATGATTTCGAAGAAATTAAGGAATGGCATTTGAAGACGACGTGGGTCCCAGGTGGGACAGGTGCGCTGTTGATGGTTTAAAAAATATCGGTACGTAAAACAATATACCTACTTACATATACTTAATTTAGTATTAATATTTATTTATTGTTTAATTGGCTTAAAAGATGTCATTATTTCACCTGATTACTTCTTAGTAGGGATCGTGAGAAAAGTATCTCTATCTCATATCGACGATATTTTGAGCTTTGAAAATCGATACACGATATATCGTTGACCAAATGTATCGATATATCCTTCTTTTTTTTAACATATGTTTTACCGGTGACCGTAAGGGTCGTTGCACACAGACCGGTTTTGGACGGCCGATTTTTTTTTTCGCCAAATTTCAATAGTGAACGACATAGTCAAATAGTAACCTAGCACACACGCCGACTTTTTGCCGGCCGGCAAAATGCCGGTGAGTTGCCGTCGCCTGCCACTGCATTATAATTACTGTTTTATGCACTATAATTACAAAAGCTACTACTTGCTTGAGTTACTGAATCGAATGAAACAATATCAATTTGTTAATCAGAAATTGTTAAACGTTTTAGGTCGAAAAGTCAAGAATAAAATAAAATTATAATTCTACTAATAGTCCAGTCCATGAGTGCTGAAATGAGGGGTGTAGAGTGCATTGAATATCCGATAAGTTTTTACTTCATAGCTTCGTTAGGAATAGTTAGAAGGTAAACATACTAAAAGTCCCCGCCCCTGGGGGGTGAGCTAACGGTGGGGGGAGGGAAGAAGTTCCATTTTTTTTGTTTTTCCATAATATCTCGAAAACTGTTGACTCTAGAAAAAAATGTTTCGAATAAACATAGAAGCTAATTAAATTCACTATAAAATTTATTATATATAAATTTGTCATAATTCTAACCGTTTACGAGATATACGTTATTGAAAATAGGTGATTTTCATAATCAAAATTTCATAACAGGCTCTTATAGTATATTTAAGGAGCTTTCACATAAAAAATAGAAATTTTGGATCGAACAATTAGTTTCGGTATGAGTATCAATAAACGTGTTTTTTCAGAGAAATACGACCCCAGATAAAGAGAGCCGAAATGAGGGGTGTAGAGTGCAAGAAATATACGATAATGTTTTGACTTCACAGCTTTGTTAGGAATAGTTAGAAGGTAAACATATTAAAAGTCCCCACCCCTGGGGGGTGAGCTAAAGGTGGGGGTGGGGAGAAGGTCCCAATTTTGTTTTTCGATTATATCTCGAAAACGGTGGACTCTAGAAAAATATGTAGCAGATCAAAATTAAAGCTCATTAAATTTCCTATAAAAATAATTATTAGGAAATTTCAACGGTTTTCGAGATATACGTTATTAAAAATCGACAACTTCAGAAATAAAAAAAAATGTTTACCTCACTTTTTGTTAAACATTTAAAGCAAATACCAGAAACGTATATATGAAATTAAAGTAAATTTAATGCTCTATAACTTTGATTCTCACGTTTTTTCTGAGAAACGATTGTGGAACGTAATAGAAGCAAAAGTTTGACAAAAAGTGGGGTGACATTTGTTTTTTTTTTCTCGAAAATCACCTATTTTCAATAACGTATATCTCGTAAACGGTTAGAATTATGACAAATTTATATATAATAAATTTTATAGTGAATTTAATTAGCTTCTATGTTTATTCGAAACATATTTTTCTAGAGTCAACAGTTTTCGAGATATTATGGAAAAACCAAAAAAATGTAACTTCTCTCCTCCCCCACCGTTAGCTCACCCCCCAGGGGCGGGGACTTTTAGTATGTTTATCTTCCAACTATTCCTAACGAAGCTATGAAGTAAAAAATGATCGCATATTCCATGCACTCTACAATGTGTTTATTGACTGGACTATAATTGTTTGACCGGCAAAAAGTCGGTGTGTGTGCAAGCACTAGCACTGGCAAAATATCGGTCGGTTTTTTGCCGGCCGGCAAAAACTCGGTGTGTGTGCAACTGGCCTAACGGGACGGCGTTACGCGTAGTTTGATTTTAGGAGAGTATGACCAGTTAGGAACTCAATTATTCTAAATAACATCATAGGAGGCAGGTTCTAATGAGTAAACTCCTTTTGACTCTGTTTCTTTTAATACAAAATTAAAAAAATTGACCTGGATTCGACCGACCTTGCTCAATCCCTCTTGGGTTTAAGAAGTTTGTTTGAATTAAAAAAGTCACACTTTAAACCTCTATTTTAAAGTGCAGAAGCTTTTTTGACTCGCTCCAGCTCAGTTATTGTTGCTCAGATCGAAAATTTGACTTCTTGTCAAATATTTATCGAGAATATTTTTTGTTATATAAAATTTGTCGCTAGGACCTTTGAAACTTCTGTTTTTGAGTGTAGGGACATGGTATTCCACTGATCCCTGTTGAACAGATCTAGGACAGGACTCAAACGTTTAAAGCTTCCAATAAATTACAAAAGACTCATTTACATGACTTTAATAAGACCTATTTGGACGTACGGAGTTGAGCTTTGGGGCTGCAATAAACCATACAATTCATCTTGTATTCAATCCTTACAATATAGAATCCTTCGAAAAATCCTCAATGCTCCTTACTTTGTCACCAATAAACTAATCTATAAAGATCTTAATGTTCCATATGTTGCTGATTTAGCCCAAACCAGATACCTATCCTTCTATAGTAAACTCCATAACCACTCCAACCCACTAGTCTCCCAACTGCTTCCAATACCATTCCCGATAATCCTCCGAGGCGTCTGAAAAGAAGATGGCCTAGAGGACTTTTAGTGTAGATTTTATTGAAGTGCTACTAGTGAGTAGTTCTTCACAAGTTATTTAAATGCGATTGTATTCACTGTCATCACATTTAATTGATGTATTTTATTTTGTTACAGTTCGAAATATCAATAAACACAAAAATCAAATAAAAAAGTGTCGGGGCTATCTTGACACGCTCTAGCTTTGCTGGTGTTGCTCAGATCGAACAATGCTTATATTTAACTTATCAGAAATTAAATGGAAAATATTTTATGTTATACAAAATGTTGCTATGACCTACCGTTTAGAGGCTGTATTGGTTTAATAATAATAACAAAAAAAAATTCTCTTTTTAAACCTCTGTTTAAATTAAACGATAGTACAGACTGTCTGGCCAGATAGACTAACGACAGGATTAAGCTATTTATATTGAAAATTTATCTCCTACTTAAAACTGAATCACAGGTAAACGGAAAAAAAAAAAGAAGAAAGTTTAAACATATGAGCATCTGCGGTCTATGGAGCAACTCCTAAAACATGTTCCATGCATCTTTCTTAAGTCTTGAGCCTATCGCCTCGCTTTTTTTTTTTCTTCTTTTTTTTTCTATGAAATGCCATTTTAAATATTCATGTTACAAACGATATTCCTTTTTGTTTTGTCGTTTTCGCTAATTTAGCTAACGAAATTGAATCACTGATCCTCCGAATTCGTCTTAAGATTTAGTGTTTTATGTATTGATATTTAGTTATTTCCACTCCCCTTATGTGAGAAATTTTCAGTTTACTTATTGTATGAATAGATTCTATGTCACCCACATTACTTATTGCCCTCTACTCTTAGATCTAAAAAGAAACGGGAGAAAGTATATCAGAAGTTTCATATTTTCTTATTTTCACTTCTATAAATAAAATACGGCATGAATTAAAAACAAAAAAACGTGGATTTTGTGTTTATGTACTTTCAATTTGTTATTTCCACTTCCCAAGCATGAGAAAGTTTACCAGAAGTTAACATTAGTTGTAATTTAGTTTTATAATAATTGAGTAGGTGATTTCCACAAATAGAAACTATCCAGAAAGCACAAAAAACTGTTTATCATGTGAATTATTCTTTTCTCTTAATGAAGACATGTGTTTTCCATAAAGGATGCCAAGGTGCGTTTTTAACTATAGTCTTGTTATTTTATGACAACTAAATTGCTGGGAATTGATTGAAATGTGGTGAGGACATGTGGGGTTTTTACACCCAACGATGGACATGTTGGGTTTTTCCAACCAACCGTGGTATTTCACCAAACTAAGAACCTGATAAAAGCATTACATTTTCAGAGGCAGGTCGTAGTGCAATATGCAAGCATTGGAAATCACGTTCAAAATATTTTATTAAACAGTTCAAGGGTATAAACATGATTTGCTTCCATTACTACCTAGAGTGTCATCACTTATATTGCTCATAATGAGTGTTGTGCGATAACAAAGGAAGCATTCAGTAGACTTTGCCTCCAGTTGCCTTTGAGTCTCTATGGCAGCGCCACTAGTCCTGGACATATGGCGTTTTTCCACTCAACGGAATTTCTGGATCTCTTTTTCAGTGGTTTAGACTCGGTTAACAGAAGGGGTTTTTACACCCAACATGTTTCTTCCTTCACAGAATAAGAAAATGTAAATTAGTGACATTCGTCAAAATATGGACTAGTGGGGTTTTTCAAACCACCGATTTAATTCTCATTTACTGTGATATTAATTCTAATATTTATTTTTCATTTTACTGTGAGAAGGTATAACAGAAGTTAATATTAGTTTGAGAATGGATTTAGAGTATGTGAACACCGAAATTCTCTTTGAAATTAAAAAATAATCTTATGTTTCTGCATGGATGTTTCGCTTTGAGTTCTGTGTCATATAGACGGTTTGTTCGATTTCGATGTTTCTATAATGGTTAGACAGATAAGATATGATTCCTTTCATTCGTAAAGATAATCATTGTGTAACATCAAAAATTATGTATCGAAAACTTGATTGAAAAACAAAAACAGAATGGAGAATTTTTAATTTTTTTTTTGTTTTTAATTCGTAAAATTCTACGAACATTTTAATAGTTGAGGACAAGTTTAAGGAGTTTTATATTTTGATAGCATGTACAGCCATGACTGCCATGAATTTTTAAATTGGCTACTTAAATTTTATTTTATTAATTTAAATAAAAAAAATATACAAATTAATTAACTTTTTATTATTCAATTTATATATATATATATATATATATATATATATATATATATATATATATATATATATTTAATTTAAGTATTTATTGTATTTGTTACAGTTACTGGAGCAGTCGTTGGAGTAGTGCTTTCGACAGCCGTTTTTAAAAGTGAGTTCCAAATTGATGGTTTTCAATGTTCATATAAGTACCCACAGGTTGTATGTAAAGTATGTAAGTTAAAGTATGTAAAAAATTAACCGAATTGATTAAGTTTGTTCAAACAAGAGCTAAGTTAAGTTATTATATTACTGAGAGTTTATTAAGAATTATTAAGTTACAACGTCCCCCGTATTCTCCTGATCTAGTTCTAAATATATCAAGATACTAGTTTTTGAGATGAATTTAATGGGCAGATGAGTCTGTTTTTATAGGGGAAGGCATTTCTACCGTTCCATGTGGAGTATCGTTAGTTTATTCATCTTTGTATTGCTGTCGAATAGTGTTAAAAAATCATAGTTTGCCCAACAGATTGAATGATGAGATTACTAAGATTTGTTACAAAATATCCTACCACAACTTCATACGATATTCGTTAAATTTTTTAAAACAGTGTCCTGGAGGACAACAATGGTGGAAGTTATCCTTCGAATAACTTAAAAACCTTTAAAACAGCAATCCTTAAGGACGAAAAAGCTAATTCTAATTGTGGATGAAGAGAGTGGCCAAGGATGTCACTGTTTTACAGATCTGCCAGGCAGATAATTAATATTTATAAAGATAATTAATTATAAAATAAATAAATTATTTGTATTAACTATGGAGTTTCGAAAAGTTAAGAGGTCGAGGACGTATGGTATATTGAGATCATTATGTAGGGTTTTGTTGGAGATATAATAAGGAATATTTACAATAGTTCGGAGGATTTTGGATTGGAAGGATTGAATGCGTTTGATATTCGACTTTTTTGCTGTCCCCCACAGTTCAAGTCCATAAGTCCAAATAGTTATGATGATGGTTTTGTATATGAGAAGTTTGTTTTCAATGGAAAGATAAGATGTACTATTTAGTAGTCTATACAGCTGGCTAAAGCGTCTGTTAAGTTCTTGCCTTTTGAGTCGAGTATGTGGGTTCCATGTAAGTCTTTTGTCTAGGTAGAAACCAAGATACCGAACTGTAGATACCTCACGGACTACCACTATTTTCAGACCTTGAATAACTTTATGAGAAGATGAATGTTTATAAATGATCCAGACTTTAATCATTTATAGATTAGTCAGACTTCGTCAGACTCACATTTTCTCGAATCTGGCGTAGAAAACTCCAGATTAAGTTAGTCGTTGAGAGAAGTGCAAACAGAAGATGGTAAATATTTTGAGCAAATAGTGTTTGTCTAGCAAATCAACTAATACTTTTTAAAATTAACAATCAGGAATATGTGTCATGATACGCCATAGGCTAACGAAAAATTCGGGAATCCTTTTCGGAAGTAAAGAGCGGTTGGTTCGTACACAAAGGAGAATGTTATTTTATTTTTCCAGTGTTTTTTTCCACTCCCTTACTTTATAATAAATATTCTTGGTAGATACTTCGGCCAAATAGAAATGGATAATTCCTAAGTTAACTTCCAACCTCAAATTACCAAGATATTATTAGGCGTGCTGTTAGACCATTTAGGGTGGGGACAACGGTAATAAAAAGGGCTGGAAAAATATTGTTTGGGTCTTGTTTATTTTTGTTCTTCTTGTCCTTCTGATATGGCCTTGTAGGTCTTGTGGCTTGTCTTGTCTTTCTCCGCTGACACCATAATTAGTGAAGGGCCGTTCCGACTTAAAAGTGGAATGAGATTTTACGTTAATGGAACCAGTTCCAGTCTTCGTTCCGTTGTTTGGCTAACCTACTACCTAGTTACTATGCAGTTGTTTTTTTTTTCATCCCTTGTTGTGATTTCGAGCCGTTAATCTCCTTCTTCTATTTCATAATTAAATATTTTATAGGTAATATAATATTAAGAAGATTTAAATAGCTTATTAAAAATTTTAAACTTTTGAAGTAGTTTTCAATCAAAAATTTTTTTTTTTGGAAAAATGTATGTATAGTGCTCAATTGAGCGAGAATTTTCCAATTACATTGGTTCCGAGAAAAAACGAGTAATCAACTCTTTGAATAAATAGCGAAAAAAATATTTAATTACATATGCAGTAAAACCTTGTGTGGTTTATTTGTCTGAATCCGAAAGAAGCCGAGCTCTGGCGGTAGAATAGGAAATTAAAAAAAAAAAACATTTTATTTTGAAGATGTCCATGCGTGGGGTGGTTTTATATAAGGGGGAGGGAATCAAGAGCGGCAGGATGAACGTAACAAAGCAGTCGGAACGACATTGGGTGGAACGAAACCAGAGATTCGTTTCGGAAAACTTGGGCGATTCGTTTCGTTCCAAACCTGTTCAAAGCTAGAACAAGTTCCAAGTTGCGTTCCATCCAAAACAACCCTTCACTAACCATAATGTAAACTTAGAGATGTCGTCCCCTGATGACACCTCACCGATCCTAGACCATGCTTTCCATCGACACCGAACCCACATTATAGAATCTTTCATTCATTAAGATAAGTCTAGGTTAAGTTTATTTTTTTACAAAGTAAGATACTAGATTAAGAAATGATCTATACTTCTAAATGTAACTTTATATGTCAACCCTTAATTGCATATATATTGCTTTTAATTTTAAGAACGGTCATATTTATTAACTATCTGCATATCACTCATCCAATCAGTTCTTCTAAATTACTTTTTCTTTATAATTAACTTACCTAGATTATTTGGCCCCACGAAACTTTTGCTAGAAGAATTATTTCGATTAATAATTAATCATTCTAGAAATATTTATAATTTCTTAGGCAAGTAGATCCTGACTGGCAACTATTTAGACTAATGCTGATTCGGACGGAAGTAGGCAATATATTTGATTTATTTGCTACTTTTTTTAAGTTACTTCCTTTTTTGAAAAACGGACATTTTATGTGTGAAACCCCAATAGTATACAATAGTTGTAAATCTTGTTAAATGGCAAACATACACACACACACACACACACACACACACACACACACACACACACACACACACACACACACACACACACATACACACACACACACACACACACATATATATATGTATATTTCATCAATTAAAGATAATCTTTTTAACGTAAAGTTAGTAATGTTTATTGAAGATTCATAAACTAACTTGTAATTATTAATGTTTCTTTTTTAAAGGAAAGCGGTGGGCATTCTTGCTCGGTCTAGGTTTTGGATTGGGGATGGCTTACTCAACATGCGATTACGAGATCAACCATCGAAAGAAGCTTCCAGTCTGCAGGAAGAAAACAACAAACTCCAAAAACCTAAATTTTGAATTTTAATATCATAATAAAATTTTTTTTTGACATTTGTGACTGATAAAACATCTTAATATGTTTATATATTTATTGTTATGTATCCATTTATTATAAGTGTAATTTCGTTTTTGTTTATAAGATAATTGATAAATTATAAATCGACTTAGAACATTGTAAAAATAAACTACAAGTATATATGAAATTTCCGTATACTACTACAGTCAAAGAGTGCTGAAATGAGGAGTGTAGAGCTCATGAAATATGCAATAATTTTTGACTTCACAGCTTCGTTAGGAATAGTTGGAAAGTAAACACATTAAAAGTCCCCTCCCCTGGGAGGTTAGCTAACGGTGGGGGAGGGAGAAGGTCCCAATTTTGTGTTTTTCGATTATTTCTCGAAAACGGTGGACTCTAGAAAAATAAGCTAAAATTCAAAATTAAACCTAATTAAATTTCCCATAAAATTATTTTATACATTTCTGTCGAAATTGCCACGGTTTTCGAGATATACTTTATTAAAAATCGATAATTTTAGAAATAAAAAAAATTTGTAACTCACTTTTTGTTAAATATTTGCTTCGAATTCCAGAAGCGTATACATGAAATTAAAGTAAATTTAATGCTCTACAATTTTGATTCAGACATTTTTTCTGTGAAACTATTTCAGTTGTGAGATTGAAAAATTAATAACACTTTTGGGAAAATATATATATTTTATAATAGGTAAATATTTTGGATAAAAATGTTTTGATTTAGTAAAGCTGTTTTACTTAAAAACATTTTCTGAGAAAAAACAGACGTTTTATATAAAACAAAAAAAAAAAAAAACGATAACGGTCGGATTAAGAGGAGGCACCAAACTGGCTTGGCCCGCGCTACACCGACCAGTTCGATCCTTACGCTTCACTTCCAGTTTACATTTATCGATAGCTCTTTCCTATGACCTCACATGTAAACAATCACTTGGATCAACAATCACAGTTTCAACTTGGATTGTGTTGTTTAGTGTGTTATATTGATATTTAGTCTTCTTAAATGTAAATAAGTGAAACAGAAGTTAACAAAATGAGTTTCATAAAGGATTAAGTGTTTTATTAATTCAAGTTTTCTTATTTCCTCTTATCTATGTGTAAAAGTGTTACAAAGCTTAAGAAGATTAATTTGTACATGGATTTGGTGTTTTATATATTTTTATTTGTTGTATCAATTTAAGTGATAAAATTTCAGTATGCATATTTTGTAAATGCATTCTTTGTCATCTATAATACCTATTGCCCAAAAGTGAGACAGATTGTATAATTATTTCAATAAAACATATCGATCTAAAAATAAAAGTGAGAAAGTATATGATAGGTTTCATATTTTGTTATTTCCACTTCCCTTGAGAAAATATAGCAGAAATTAACATCATAACTTTCAACAAGGATTTTGTCTTATATTATATAATCCCTTATAACATGGAGAATGGACAATGTGAAAATAAGCACAGATTAAGAGGTAAATGACATATTATATAATTGTAAAACTATCGGTGTAATGTTATAGATTAATGAATTTTTAAAAAATTTTAGGAGCCTGATGATGGAGCATTTTCTCAGAATCATGTAGCTACCAATATTAATAAATAGGAGTTATGTGAAATAAATAAGTAAGGATTCTGTCTTTTAAATATGTATAATTTGTTATTTACACTTCCCTCACATCACAAAGTTATTGAAGAATTAACATTACTAGTGGTTTAGCATTATATTAAATCTGATTTAATATAAAATTAATTCAAAATTGATTTAGTATCTTATATTTTGGCATTTTCTTATTTCCACTTCATTATTTTCTTATTTACACTTCATTATTTTCTTATTTCTCATTTTAATATCATAAGGTAAACAGAAGTTAATATTACTTTGAACAGGGATTTAAAGTTTCTCCGTAAAGAAATGAGAATAACCTTTCCCCTCGAAAAGTAGCGACTAAAACACCGAAATAAATCGGAAGAAGGTAAGAATCGATAAAAGGTATTCTGGGCGCGCGTAGGGGTTGCCTCCTCTTAACCCGACCGTTACCAAAAAAACAGTTTACCTTTATCGATAAAATTAAAAGTTTATCTTTGGTATAAAAGTGTAGACTAAGAAAAGTTATTTTTGGATCTTATATTTTTTTGTTTAGAACTTTTATTGAACTGTTATTTCAAAACTGTTTGGGATTTACCTCTTTTGGATAAAAGCTTTTGTCAAACAGTCATTTTAAAGCTTTTTAGTTTAAAAGAATGACTGTTTCGAAACCTGGATTCAATACATTCCAAAATCTCTTACAGTTTTAGTGTATAAATATGTGTTTAGAGTTCCACTAGTATTCTCTGATTTTGAAATTTTGAAACGATATATCAAGTGTAGACCTCAGCTCTTATTTTGTATTCAATTTAAAAAAAAATGAATCATTTTTTAAAGTGTTTTAATGAATTTTAATTGATTAAAAATAATTAAGTGATTAAATTGAAAATAAAAGATTTAACTAAAAAAGCATAATACAGTCAAAACTCGTTAAGTTGAAGTTGAAGGATGAACAAACTTTGAGTTATCAATTATTCTATTTGAATATATCGAGTTTACAAAAGAGTAAATAATTTATACTAAGAGAAATTTACAGAAACGGAGATACTAAAGCAAAAAAACAAAACAATAAAATACATATGTAATAAATTACATAATTTAAAATAGTCTTTAATTTCTTTCTTCTGCATATATCGGGGGGTGCGACGAAATATCACAACATCCTGAATCGAGTGCAAAACAGCAAAGACTTCAGGTTATACCCCAGGTAGCCATCGTTAATTAAATAACAATTAGCGCAAAAAATGTCTGTCTTGTCAACATAATAAAACACTACTGAGGATAAGCGAGGATAGGGTTGAGATAGACTGTTTTGTACATGTCATCGTTCTAGATGTCCAATCAACTTATAGAATCTCAAAAGTTATTGATACTCAAAAGCCAAAACGATTGTTGGCAGGGCCGGAACTAGGAGATCAGTCAGGGAGGGCAAAGATCAATTTGGCAGGGGGTTGCCACGATGGTAACTGTCTGGCTGATAAGGAAACATCATCTAATCGTTGCCCGAGTAATTATATAAAGATCAGCTTTTATACTATAACATAAATACAATTACAAATAAATGAACATTAAGGGTGTCTGGGAAGGGGTTGACACGATGGTAAGTGTCTGGTGGGGGGTTTCCACGATGGTAAGTGTCTGGTGGGGGTTTGCCACGATGGTAAGTGTCTGCTGATAAGGAAGCATCATATAATCATTGCCTGAGTAATATATATACAGATCAGCTTTTATACTATAACGTAAATACAATTACAAATAAATGAACATTAAGGGTGTCTGGGAAGGGGTTGACACGATGGTAAGTTTCTGGCTGATGAGGAAACATCATCTAATCGTTGCCTGAGTAATATATATAAAGATCAGCTTTTATACTATAACGTAAATACAATTACAAATAAATGAACATTAAGGGTGTCTGGGAAGGGGTGGACACGATGGAAAGTTTCTGGCTGATGAGGAAACATCATCTAATCGTTGCCTGAGTAATATATATAAAGATCAGCTTTTATACTATAACGTAAATACAATTACAAATAAATGAACATTAAGGGTGTCTGGGAAAGGGTGGACACGATGGAAAGTTTCTGGCTGATGAGGAAACATCATCTAATCGTTGCCCGAGTAATGTAGATAAAGATCAGCTTTTATACTATAACGTAAATACATTTCTGAAGGAAATATTAAAAAATCACGCTTTAGAATTGACGATAGTAGGCTGGTATTTTACACACCTTTAGCACCGTTTACCTACCAAGGCCACGATAACCCGAACTTCATTCCTGGCCCATCGTTCCTACCTCTATTGGGAGCATGCACTGACAAAGTTTCATCTTTCATAAAATAACGAAGGTCTGGGGTTCACGGGCTCTTAGTCTATTAGATTTTGTCTAAGATTAGTTCGGTTTTCTATTAAAGCGTGTTTTGTTTTTTTAACTATAATTTATTATATCTATGCATAATTATAAATGATAAAATTTTATTTATGTATTTAAAATAAAATTATAAATATTCTTAAATTAATACATATAATGGGGTATATAAAAAAAATGACCGTTCCTTAAACAACTATTTGTATTATTATTTCTTTGATATAAAATACAATTAACACTCAAAGTATAGTCCATTGTTATATACCGTCATTACCCATCTGCTAGCCAATTGCTCGATGCCAGGCTTATACCATCCTATGGGATGGCTGTCAAAGAATTCTTGTACAGCATTTTCAACTTCCGTAAAATTATCAAATTTTTTCCCTAGAAGAAAATGGGCCATGGATCGAAACAAGTAGTAATCCGAAGGTGCGAGGTCTGGACTATATGGTGGATGAGGCAGGAGTTCAAACCCATGAAGTTCAGCAAACTTTTCTTTGGTTCCACGGGAAGTGTGTGGACGAGCAGGTCTTTTTCACCTTCCCCATGGAGAGAAGATGGCGACTAACAGTATCTTTCGATACAGCACACTCCCTGGCAAGTTCGCGAGTACTTGTGGACGGATTTGACTCAACAGCTTCCTTCAGAACCCCATCAATATCCATTAATGGCCGCCCTGAGCCCTTCTTCCTTTCCAACGTCGTATCTCCACTTCTAAATTTTTCAAACCAATACCGCGCAGTGTGATCTTTAAGGACACCTTCCCCTTCATATTTAATAATTTCATGAGTTGCTTCAGCGGCTGTGAATGTTTTTTCCCAGTAATGTCTTGAAATTACGAGAACTTCGAAGGGGACTGTCATGTTACTTCTTTGAAATAAATAACTGAACTGAGGCTTTTTTTGAAGAAGTCCAGTGTTAGTAAACAAGCTTAGAGAATGCTCTAAAGGGATTATTAAGTATTGGTAAATAATAAATAGCATTAAGATATTTACAGACTTTTGAACTCTGGAATTCGATAAAACGGTCATTTTTTTTTATACGCCATATTATTAAAAAATAAAAATATAATATATTTACAAAAATAATACATATATTTTTTAAAAAACTAAATTTTGAAATACATCACATTAAGAAGTAGTAAGATAAATTTAATTATACATTGATATATACAGCTACTCAAACCGCTAATAGTGATAAGATCATTTTTGCACAGATTATTTACCTAAAAAAAAGATGTAATAACCTCCCATGGGTTATAACACATGTTAAACCTTACAATATTTACCTCAGTATAATACAAAGGATAGGTTTGTTTATTTCGTTTAACATCACTTTATGCTCCTATGGCTAATCGGACGATGCTACGGTGGGAGTCCTAAATTTTGCATATCCAGGTATAATTAGGATAGGGATCTTTAACGAGTACCTGACATCGTACAGGCTCGGGACCCCCATTTTACGTCCCTTCCGAAGGACGGCATAGCTAAGGATTTTTTACTCCCTTTAAAAAATCCTAAGGTCATCTGCCGGGCTGCGAACCCGCGATCTTGGGTTTAGTAGGTTGCTATGCTAACCACTACACCACAGGTGACCCCTTATACAAAGGATAGGTATTACACAGTAAAAAACATCATTTTAACAATATATTGTTAGATCCCTTTTGTTGTATGATTAACAAGTGGGCTAACAATAGGCTAATAATTGCCGAGTCTAATTGATGCACTTGATTTACTAGAAGATCATTAATCATTTATAGCGGCCCCACCTTATCATTGAACCAAAATATTCAGGAAAAATAATTAACAAGAAATGCTTAAGACATAAAACCCAGTTTATTATAAAAATTATTTAAACAAAGCCATAAAATGAATTTAAAGAAATATAAACCGATAAAACATAAAATTTATTAACATTTATAATTTACGATCTATTAACATTTTAATAGTAACAAAAAATTAAATGAGCAAATTTAAGTAATTGTAAGATTATGATAAATCGAATTGTCAATTCAGCTGATTTTTTTTATAATATAAGAAACAAGTCGCCAACGCGCATGCTCTAAAATTTCAAAGAAAAAAATGGAGAGACTGAACAGTTTTGTGAGAGAAAACAAAACAGCCCGACTTCATTTCTTAGAATCTTAATTTCAGTTAGAACCGGAGTGCTTCTTCCTAATTCATTGCCTCAATTGATTTAATAAAAAATATGTCCCCGTCCACTTAACTTTCTAAAAATAAAAAAAAAAAAAAAAAAAAAAAAAAAAATAATAAAAAAAAAAAAAAAAAAAAAAAAAAAAAAATAATATATATATATATATTTATATAATACAATTATCGCAATAATAAGTGTCTAATCAATTTACTTGTGATCTCACCAGGAGAAATATTTCTAAAAAGGATTTAAGATTCATTTACTGATGAAACTTTGCCTCCTATCCCTTTTCAGTAGCTATAATAATATTTTCCTCAAATAGTGCCATGGAATACCTCCTTTTTTAGTAAGATCGTTTTCAAAAATGAGGATTCTTAAGGAATCATAGTGAAATCGCTTCATTAATTTTTAGTTTTTGAGCTATGTAACTTTTTAATAAAATTCATACTTTCATACAAGCTCCATTATGTTGGACTATCTGATTTTAATTAACAATGATTTTGAACTGACCATAACCGGTGTATAAAAATACGAGATATGATTTATGGTCACTTCTATCCATTTCAATTTTCTTTGTGTTAAAAACATTCTTTCTGCTAATAATGAAAAACTACAATTTTCTTCATTTGATTATGCCCTTTTAAAACTTAAATACTACATCCCTTCCTTGTAGTGGTCATGTTTGACCTTACGTCTCTTAAGTAACCATTTATAGTTAATATAGTAAGTTATATTCTGTACTTCGCGGTTGTCTATTGCTGATGATAAAACTGGAAATATCGAAAGAAAATAATTTACAAAAATATCGTAAGCCATTAGTGCTGATATAGAAAAATCAACAAAAAGTGCGGCTATAAATTATACTCTGACAAATAGTTGTTAAAATTAATTTTCAACTATCATTTCGTGATGATTTTCTAAACTAATAAGTAACTACAAAGTTTGTGAATGAGTGCATTGAGTGATTGTGTTTTTAAATATATATTTTATTTCTTTTTTTTAGACCGCATTGTATTAGTATTTGGATTATTGTTATAGTTTTTTATTAATTAATACTCATTTTTAAATAATTTTTAAATACTTTTTAGAGATTATTTTGCCACATGACCATAACTAGTCTTGGCTATGACCATAATAGGTACAACATGCCCATAACTGGTATTTTTTAGCTTTTTGTAAAAAAATATAAATATTTATTTGAAAGGAAGCTTCATTGTATTTGTCAATTTTACATTCAATAGAATAAACTTTTGAGAATCTAAGTACATAACCAAAGATGCCATCTTACAAACTGTATCAACGGAGTTCCGCTTTAAATTGACAAGTTCTATATATATATATATATATATATATATATATATATATATATATATATATATATATCTATATATATATATAGTTCTATATATATATATATATATATATATATATATATGTGTGTGTATGTGTGTGTAGGGTGAGTACCTCTAAGTGTAAAAAAAAAAAATGGGTGAAACTAGATCAAACATGTAGCAAAATGCTGCAGATTTCACCTTTCTATTCCAATCCGTTGCAGATGTACGATAAATCAAAGATTTTTTTTAGGAAACCACGTTTTTTGCTATATAAGCTGTAATATCTCCACTTTGTTTAAATATTTTTCAAACTTTGACCACATTTTCGGATTTAGCATTAAATTTCAATTTTGAATTTACAAACTTGTGACCTTAAGAACAGATTGATCTTCACCTTATTTAAGGAAGTTACAATGTCTTATATTACTTCAACGCTCACCGTTTGCCGAAAAAAATCCAATATCCAACAAACTGCAAATTTCACAAAAACTTGCAAATTTAATAAGCTTTCGAATGATATGTTAAACGTAATGATTTTGTTTCGATTTCATGGTGAAATTTACGTTTGAAACCAAAAAACATGGTGTTCTCATTTGGCATACAAATCAGTTACTTGTGTAAATAAAACATTATGACAATCCCTTAATGCAAATACATTTAATATAGTGCAAATAAACATAGACCTCGATTACGTCGTTAGCTTCTGAATGCAGATGATTTTGAAAAATACCAATTTTTGAGGTGAATTTTATGGATAGATGAGTCTGTTTTTACAGGGGAAGGCATTTCTCCCTATCCATGTAAATCGTTGATTTTTAAATTTTCCAACATTATGGTGCTCCTTCACATTATTCCAAAGCAATACAAATATAAATCAACGATATACATGGATAGGTAGAAATTTGAAAAATATATAAACCAAATGGAGATATTACAGCTATTATGATAAAAACCATGGTTTCCTTAAAAAAGTCTTTGATTTATGCAACGGATTTGAGGTTTGCGGCATTTTTATACATTTTTGATCTAGTTTCACACAATTTTTTTTTTTTACATTAAGAGGTACTCACCCTGTATGTATGTATATATATATATATATATATATATATATATATATATATATATATATATATATATATATATATATATATGACCCGATTATTGTAAAATAGTTATTTATATAAATTTGAACTAAGGGCCTCAAATCATGAACAAAAATTTCTATGGAGCTATATTTGCAAATGATTTATTTAGGAGATATTCACACCTGAAGATTTTTTGTCTTTTCCAATTTACCATCAGTTCTGATGATGGCTATCGACGATAAAGCCGAAACGTTGGAAAAGAAATTATGTTTAGTAATTAGCAAACATTAGATATATTTTTTTCTGACTAATCGCAATCAACATCTTATTCAATATATTCAATCAGTCATTCAATATAGTCAAATAACTGAACTGAGGCTTTTTTTGAAGAAGTCCAGTGTTAGTAAGCAAGCTTAGAGAATGCTCTAAAGGGATTATTAAGTATTAGTAAATAATAAATAGCATTAAGATATTTTCAGACTTTTGAACTCTGGAATGTGATAAATCGGTCATTTTTTTATACGCCCTCTTATTATATTAAATCAGAATTAATATAAAGCTAAACCACCAGTAATGCTAACTCCTGATAAACTTTCTGATGTCAGGGAAGTGCAAAATAACAACCTATAAATATATAAGGCACAGAATCCTTGTTGAAAGTTATGATGTTAATTTCTGCAATATTTTATCAGGGGAAGTTAATATGATAATATGAATAAAATGAGAAATAAAATATGAAAATCTGTGATATACTTTCTCATATTTATTTTTTAATATGGACGACAATGAATCAATTTACAAAATATGTATTCTGAAATTTTCTCACTTAAATAGATACAACAAATGCAAATATATAAAACAACAAATCCACGTAGGAGTTAATATTCTTAACTTTTGTAACACTTTTACACATTACTGAAGAGGAAATTCGAAAACATGTATTTAAAAAAACACTAAATCCTTTATGAAACTCATGACGTTAACTTCTGTTTCACCTATTTACATTTAAGAAGACTAAATATCAATATAACAAACTAAACAACACAATCCAAGTTGAAACTGTAGAAGTGATTGTTCACGTGAGGTTCTAGGAATGAACTGTAAATGTAAACTGGAACTGAAGCGTATGGATCGAAATGGTCGGTGTAGTGCGGGTCTGGTAGGTTTCATGGAGACGCGTTTGTGGAATTGTGCCTTTTTTTAATTGCATTTTTGATTGGCTACGGTTGGAATTTAATACATCCGTAACTAACTGATTCTTTTTAATAAACCATAAATCATTAATAATTATCTGACAGATAAAATTTTATGGCTATTATACAACTATAATCTTCCGTATATAAATAGTTCTGAAATTTCTTGTTGGTCTCAGTACTTCGTATTGTGATAGGAACCTCATTTACAATAACTGTAAGTCTCTGTTTTGTTTTTTTAATTTACACTTTGTACCGTATAATTTATTGATTTTTAAATTTCTTTTTTAAAATTGTACATATTTTTACGGGGGACTGACTCGGTTTCAAGAGTGTCCGTCCATTAACTCTCGGAAAAATTACTTTCTTGTTGCTTATTAATACAAAAAATAATATTATTAATTAATAATAATATTTCCGATATTACTTTCAATAATTATATATAATATATATAAACTTTTTTTACTTTAATAGCTGATTTTTATAGATTTTTGTGTGCTGAATTCAAATCAGGTCTTAGTTTTTTTGCATCACCCATAGTTTTTGAGAAATTTGCTTTTTTTATATAATTTAAAAAAGCATATATAACTGTTTCATATAAATATAAAGCATTATATAACTGTTTCATGAGGCCTAACTTTATATTATATGGTAAGAAAATGTTTCTAGGATCTACAAGGTTTTTGCGGAGAATGTTCCTCTCGCCGGGTTTTAAAGACTCCCTCACAGGCCAGTTCTTTCTGCACCAATGTTGATCCCTTGCTCTACTGTCCCATTCATACAAAAAACATGGAAATTTGGTAAAACCGCCTTGCTGACCAAGAAGCATGCATGTTACTTTCAAGTCACCATATATCATCCAACCATGAGCCGAATAGACAATTTTGCTATTTAATTTTTTACTATTTCCAGGTTTTCATAGCTCTCTTTCATATGTACAGAATGGTCAACAGGTATAGATGCATAAGTGTTACTATTGTGTAATGAAACAGCTTTTAAACTAGTTTTGGAAGAATCAATAAACAGCCTCCAGTCTTCATTTTTGTATTCAACACCAAACTCTTTGATCAGACCTGGAATTTCTGAGTAGTACACTAAATCACCTTCTTGTTCAAAAAATTTCGAAAACTGCTGCTCTCTCTTTCTATACACATATATGCTAGTTCCAACTGCCAACAAGTTCTTTTCTTTTAGTCCAGAACCAAGCAATTCAGCTTTTTCTTTTGCTAACCCAAGATCCCTAACTAAGTGGTTAAGCTCAATCTGAGTAAACAGTTTAGACTATATATTTGCTGTAGCACATTGCAACTCTTTATCATCTTGCTCATCTATATCTATATCTGTTTCAGCAGTCCTGCCAACTCTTCTACATCCAGCACAAATTATTTTACAATTTTATTTGTAGTATATAAAAGCCGTTAAATTCTGTAATAAATCAAAAAAATTAATATATTGATGTGCAAATGTGAAAAAATGGTAGGTGATCCGGCTTAATAAGTGTCATATTTGGATTTAGCAACCTAAAAAATAATAAGGCATTTCAAGTAAAAAAGTTTTTTCATCGTTGGCTTATGAAACCAAACTCTTCATATTTTAATTATAATTAATTAATAATTTGATAACATTGTTTCGGAATGATAACAACCTAAAGATTTTACATGTACAACAAACTACCTGATTTGTCACATGAATTTCAAATCAAGAGATAATGAATTCATTTGCATTCTAAAGTTCCCTTTAACAATGTTGGTGAAGGCACGTTGCAAGTGTAAAAGCGGTGCACCTGTTTACAAGCACGTATTATTATTTTTTTTAATTTATTCATTCCTGTTCGTCAGCATTAATGACTACATGTGTGTGTTGAATGTTTATTGGTTAATTAACACTCTTATTAATACAGCAGTTAATAAAAGTGTCTTTTAATAATAATAAAAAGTTTTCCGAACCCGAAGGTTCGATGCCGTCACCACCAAACTCTCACCAATTTTAATTTCTCGGAATTTGTTTCTAATAATTTACATTTTGCGTTAAGAGTTCTACCACACTTAAAAGACAAAAAATTGCTCTTCATTTCCGACTTATTTACATGACAGTTATAAGACCCATTTGGACACTTGTAGTTGAGCTTCGGGGCCCCATTTAACCCTCAAATTCTTCTCGTATCCAACTCTTAAAATCCTAAATCCTTCTTAAACTCCTCAATGATCCTTATTCCTATCAATAAATAATTCAAAAAGAAAATAGAGCATTTATAATTATGTATTATGAATGTAGTGTTCTAATTTAATATAATTATTTTTCAATAATAATTAATAAACTCCTCCAAAACATTTAGTTTACGAAGATATACTAATTTATATAAATAAACATCAGAAGATAATTCAAATTTTGTATATTATACCTACTGAGTGAAATCTTTTTTTTAACGATATCTATGTTTTTTGGAGGTGCTGAATCCGAATCATAATTTTTCTCCTCTATAAAAGTGTAGTATTTTTGATAAAAAAAACTTTTCTGTCGCTATCAATTATATAAAAAAAAGAAAAAATTACTGTTTATAGAAACATAAAAATTTAATTACAAGGAGGTTTTGGCCCTTAATAGAAAAAAAAGTTAATAAACATAATAATTATACTTAATAGACATATTAAACATAATTAATAGTGCTTTGTTATCTTAATTAAAATAATTAACATGCTTTGCAGCCTTAATAAATATAATTATTTTTTTTATATACATTTATTGAAATTTACAACTGTACAAAATATATACATCAAGTAAATGTATTGACAACGATAATAATGACATGTTAAAACTTGAAAATAATTACTCATCAGCAGCACTTTATTAAAAATTCTACACTGGAAGGTCTTTAGGCCATCTTCGTTTCAGACGCTTCGGAGAATTATCAGGAATGGAGTGGGAAGCAAGTTAAGAAACTAACGGATTTGAGTGATTATGGAGCTTACTACGAAAGTATAGGTATCTGGTGTGGGCTAAATCAGCAACATATGGAACATTAAGATCTTTATGGATAAGTTTATTGGTAACAAAGTAAGGAGCATTGAGGGTTTTTTGAAGGATTTTGGATTGTAAGGATTGACTAAGAGATGAATTGGGTGGTTTAGTGAAGCCCCAAAGCTCAACTCCGTACGTCCTAATAGGTCTAATCACAGTCATGTATATCCCTTATGTAATGAATTGGGAGCTTTAAACGTTTGTTTAGTAAATGTTGAAGTAGTCTGTGCCGACGGGCAGTTTCTTGTCGTTTTAGTCTGTTATAAACATAAATAATAGTACTTTGTTACAGTAAGAGAAAAAAATAAATAAAATAAAAATAAAACAATATTGATATTGTTTTACCTTATATGAATTTTCCCTAGAAATATCATAAAGAAATATATTAGAAATATAAATAAACATATGAATTAACAATTAAAATATTTTTATAACTATTAATATATAAGAAAAAAAAAAAACTGGTCAATTACAAACAGTAATAGAACTATTGTTTACATCCCGATTGTTCACTCGCACAGCATTTACTACAGCTGTCTTTTTCATTTTTACTTCCAAATATCCAAGTGCACATTTATAAAAAAATAAGAAATAATTATAAATTTTTTTCATAGAATACTCAACCTTTTCGAAATTATAAAATATAACTTCGTCTTAGCAGCTTCAAATATATGTAAATTAGTTTAAAATAATGCTGATATATTATTTTTTTTTCTATTCTTCTTACGAGTTCGGCCATCTGTGGACCAGGCTCAACAATTCATTTCTTGCTCTTCCGCTCCCTCCAATATCTCTTCATTACTTCAACCTGATGCTTTCTTCTTTATCTGACTGCCATCTATTAATTTGTGTTTTAAAAAACCATTTCCGGAAATTTGATCCTGTTGACTACTGCCCGAAATTGGTCTCTATCCCACATTAAATTCCCCTGTACATTTGCCACCTTCCTATCCTCCTTCATCATTCGTATCCATGTATTCTTTTTTGTTTTTGGAGGCTGTGTTGGAAAATTTTCTTCGTCAGTCTTCTTTCTTCTGTTCTCATCAAATTCACAAAACTTCAATCTTCGTTTCCTCATTGCATCACTCAACCTTTCAATGTTTCGATATATTTCCATATTACTTTTTAGTTTAATACCTTCTTCAGTCTTTCTTGGTCCCAATATTTTCCTTAATATTTTTCTCTCCTTCTTTCCATATTTTCAATTTCTCTCTTTTTGTTGAGAAACGAGCATTAAGAGGCATATGGGTGATTCTCATACTACAGGCGAATTTCTAGCTTCTAAAACTCTAAATGTAAATGTAGATAAATCTTGCTGCAAACTTTTGATATTTCCTGGAGGCTCCCTGTGAGGATTGTAGTTGGTGCAGCAACACATGAATCACTTTAATTTTTGTAAAATTTCAGTTTATAATTTTAAACCATAACCACCTCTAGTTTTTTTTGCTTTGTGTTCTGCATCAGACATTTTTTGACGCACCATTATAACTCTAAAAAATAAATAAAACCTAAATGACGCAATGACACTAAATTAAAATTACTAAAAGTTTGACCAAAGTACTTCATAGAAAATGTCCATTAAACCAAAAAACTAAGTTAATAGTTAAAAATGAAAAAAAAAAATTAACATGAATACACATATGCCAAGTGGCCAAATAATTATTTTAGTCATTTTGGCCATAGTATTGCTAAAATTATTTAAAAATGAATTTTTTAACATTGTCTTGGTATCTTAACATTTCCATGTATTATAAACATACCATGAAAATGTTAAATTATTGATGGCCACAACAATGTGAAAATAAGGTTAAAATATTATAGCCGAAATCCTACTCTTTTTTTTTTTTTTTTCGCATTTTCTCGAGAGTATATTATGAGGGCCGTAGCCTACTATAAAAACGCATGAGGTCCGTTATAAATAAATATTTGATTAAACTGATTTATAGTGGACATGACAATGTGAACAACGAATTTACTTACAGTCAGAGATGGGGTGTTTACACTAGGATATTCCGTCGCATAATGGTTGCGAGGTTACGGATTGGTACGTCCAAGAGAAACTGCTACCTGCCTGCAAATAAAAACTAAAAAAAATCCAAAAATTCCTTCCGAATACTTTTTATCAATATTTTTTTAGTAATAAAATAACTCGGAGATTGGTTTCTTGGGCATTATAATCCTGAAAAACACATTTTCATTTTCTTCCACCATTATATTTTAATATTACTACCCATTAGCTGAGTAATTTTCACCCTATCAAGTAATAATTATTTACATAATTGTAAATCTAAGCATAGGAACAAGCCACGACAATGTGAATCAACGTAGAATTGCCTAAAATACTAAAATCCTAAATAAATTCAATTGTTATCATTAATTCACATAACACATCGATTCGGAAACAATATTTTTAACGAAGTTTACATTTAATTTTAATGGGCGGGGGCGCAAATTTGCCTGTAGTTTGAGAATCAGCTATATAAGCGTTGAGGACGTACAACTTACGCAATTTAATCTCAATAGAGAGATTTTTTGTATTATATATATCCTTAGTTTTTTGGAAGGCAAATTCCATTTTGTTGGCTCTTGCGAGATTTGCCGCTTTATCTAAACCATCATATTGAATTACTTCACCTAAATATTTAAACTTAAGGCTAAACATCCCGATTTTTAGTAAGATTTTTTTTCAAGAGATGGCAGCACTTTTGGGGCGAATTTATTTTCGCTCTCATTTGTGAACAGAATCATCAATATTAGATCTGTAAACGGATTTAGTAATAAAAATCCCATTAAATTCACGCTACGTTTTCCGAATTTTTTTTTGTCAATTATTTTAGAATTTAAAAAAATTATCTGGCGAACTATTGATTTTTTTAAAAAAAGCTGGTTATAATCACTTGGACATAAGTCAATTGAACACAAACATGCAAACAGATTCATTTTTGGTTGCATAGGTTGATCGTAATTTGAAAAATACGATATAACAATAGCGGGTGATTAGATTAGCAAGCTACCTGCTGTTGTAGTAGCGGGGGAAGGGCTGTGAGGACCCAGCTCCCCGTCAGCTACCGATCTAAAGTCTCCCCAATAGTGGATAAACCAACATCCTTTTTTTAAGTTTTCCGCTTATAACTCGAAAATAGTGCGTTTTATTAAAAAAGTTTTTTAGTACAAAATTAAAGCTTATTAAATTTGCTACAAGTTTGTACTATTGTAATTTAAAATTTTATGCTAAAAACTTTTTCAATGGAACGCACCGTTTTCGAGTTATAAGCGAAAAATTCAAAAATGAAACATTCAAAGGATCAAAACATTTTTCTTCCTTCGTGATTTATCGAACAGAATATCATTTTGTATTGTTTTTATATTTCTTAAGTTATAAATTTTGATTTTAGTTTTATAAGAATATTTAAATGAATAAAAGATTGTATTTGAATATAAAAAATAAAATTATCTAATACGTCACCAAGAAAAAGTATAAAATTCCTAAGTCTGAGATTCATACTAACTAAAAATCTAGTGTTTTTTCTACTACTACGTTCATCAAATCGTTGTCTAGTAACAACTGCAATTTATCCAATAGATATTTACATAGCCTACTTCAAAATTCAATCAAAATTTCATATATTATTTATATATCATAGAACAGGGTGGTCTTTTTTGGTCTATCACTACATTCATTCCGTATATTTCCGGTGGGAAGTCCCACCACAGCACTCCTTTTGAAGTTTCATTTTTTTATATTTTGTTATACTCTATATACCTGTCACTAATTGAGGGAAAAGTTTGCCTGTTTAGACATAAGACCCCTATAGAATGAAGCACAACAGAAACCGAATGGTGTAATTTCCCACTTGCTGTATATAAAATGAGTGCAGTGACCAGAAGGACCACTGAAATTTAAAAATCACAAAAGGAACCAACTAGTTTCCTATTAAAAAAAATAAAAATTTCTAATCCTCATGTTAATTATGTTTACAACAATCTGTTAACTTATTTTTTTTAAAAGCAAAATCAAACTTATTTTCTTTTCACTGAATACAACAGTTATGGAGAAGAAGATGATCAGGAATACAGTCAAAGAGGAACTTTGATGAAATTCTTAGTATTTCTTCTTAGACGCGGTGTTCCTCTTTGACTGCATCCCTGATCATCTTCTTCTCCATTCATCATACCAGTCAACTATACTTTTATCACAACAGTTTTACGTCAAATAAGTGGATCGATTAAAAAAAAATAAAACATATAATTATAAAAAGATAAATAAATAGAGATTACAAATAATTCAATATAAGTAAACTATTATTGTTTATTTATACAAGTGAAATTTTTAATTTTATTGATAACAGTTTAACTAAGAAATATATAACTATTAATAATTCATGAATTCCTAAGTACTGATTCATTGAACCCTTCAACTTCAAAACACATTTAAAATATAGAATGTAACAGCTGATATTTATAAAATTTGATTATCAAGTTTCTTTCGTATCTCCTAAGAATTTCAAAGTAAAAACAACATACATATTAGGAGAACATAATATTTATATTTTACATTGCTAAAAACCTAAAATTAACCTAATTATTCATTAAAACTACATAATGTAAATAGAAATTATCTGGAAAATAAGAGTCCTGGACTAACTAATTCACCATAGAATTAAAATAGAAAACGTTTTTATTGGTCTACGTAAGGCTATAATTAAGTATAATTTTACTTTTACCGATAAGATCTGTTTTATTCGATCCATGACAATTATTTATAAAAAATATAATACAATTAAAATAACAAATATAATAATAATTTAAGTTGACGACAAAACATGTACTTACACTACATTACATTGTAAAAATTTTCTATATAATAGAATTCATCAGATTTCTAATCTGTACAATATTATGATCTTGTAGCAAATTTTATCATTTTTGAACTAATCAATTTTGTATGGAATCAACAAAATGACTAAAGCTCTTTGAGTATTAAAACAGTAAATAATTTTAAGCCCAAATGTTAGTTGTAGCAGGAACTAAAACTTTTATGCAAAACCTCTTTTGAATTTAATCTTCATTCAATACGTATATTTGAACTCTTTTGAAAAAAAAAAAAAAAAAAAAAAAATCAATAAATAATTCGAGATCTGGCAAGAATATTCTTTTCTGTAAATAATTAAAAAATATACATATATTTATATATATATTTTTAAGTATAGATATTCTATAAATTAGAGTAGGAGAAGAATTAGAGTGTCAGGATTCCAGGTGTGTTTGGGTATAGTTCTTAAAAAAACAAATGGACAAAACAGAGAATACAACAAATCAATCAAAAATGAGAATATTTTATAAAAACATATATAAAATTAAATTATTGTTAGTATACACAAACACACACACACACACACACACACACACACACACACACACACACACACACACACACACACACACACACACACACACACACACACACACACACACACACACACACACATACATCATACATATATATACACCATCTATAAACAGCTATATTGCACATCACAGCTTAGAAATGTCGGGTTCCCTAATAGGCAATGACCTCACCAACCTGGGATCTAATAATTCAGGGAGAATCACCTCCTTATAGCAAAATATTAATTTTCTAAGCATTTTCGTTTTCCAAAAATCATCGTCTCCGTGTATAATTTCATACAGCATATCTTTAGAAGTCAACACTACAAAATAGCACTTGTTCCTACCTGAAATTTGGAGTTGGCCTTGAACTTGTAAGTAATAATCGCTGTTTTTTTTTTTAGTTGCAGTACATTATTTTCTATATTAAAATATTTAAGTTTCAGGCAGGCTCCACTAATTGTCATATTATGAGCGGATTTAGGACACTTCACTTCGATTATAGAGTCTGTTCCAATCAAACCATCTGAGGATGCACCAAGGAAGCCATATGTGCAGTGAACGAAAAGTCCACAAGGTTCCACTTTCAGTCCGGTCTTTTCTTTAAATTTTCGAATAGCTACTTCCTCATTTTCGGCTCCGTACTCCATAGCTGGTGAACGAAAATTATAGGTAATAATAGGAATGATAGGTAATTAAACTGCTAGTTATGAATGTTCTTGTAAACCCTTATGATCGAAAAAAAAGGCGCGTGCAGCAAAACGAAAACTGCCTCCCTAAATAAACTGTTGGAGAAAATTTAAAAAAAAAATTAAGAATTAATGACCGTCGGTAATTAATTCATTATTGTATTGCGCCACATTTCAGGCTAATCACAGATGAAAACTTATGAAATCACTTGTGCTTTGACTATGATTTTAAAATATAAAACAGTAAATTTGTTGTACAGCTTTTATCACAACCCGAGAAATACCACAAGGAGGTGTCAGAAAATATATGTGATTTAGGTGTCTATCTATATACAAAACTAAGGAACTAAAGTTGAAGAAAAAATGAATCATGGTATATATAATAATAATAATAAAACAAATGCCATTCTAGGTGTGTCTACATACAAAAAAGGAAGAACCATATCTAAATAAAAGGCAAATTGATTGAGTTATCTGCAGCATTAGATCAGTTGGAAGTTCCATGGAATTGTCAATTACCATGAATTGTAGAACATCGTTTTAGGATCATATTTAGAGCGATTGTTTCCTTTTCTTTGTTAGTTGGCTTACTAATCGCGTCTGCCTGCTTTTTTTTTTTTTTTTTTTTTTTTTTTTTTTTTTGTTTTCTCGCAGAAACTAAATGAATTTTATTTGGACTGTTTGTATCAAATACTTAGCCGGTGAAAAAGGCTAGATAGTATGTGATTTCCAGCAGTAGCTAAAGAAATTATTTTTATTTATTTGGAAATAAATGGACTGTCCTCTCATTTCTTGCATTTATCAAACGCTTTTTCATATTTTTGATTTATTAAAGTAGTGTAGAACACATTTTTGCAAAAGTACTTGAAGCCTGACCAGTCTATTTCCAAGGAATATCATCCTCTTTTCATTTGAATATAATCATTTTCTCCGTTTTCAATTGAAAAAAACAACAACAAAGAATCATGATTGTTGATGTACCGAATGAAAAGAAACCGTTCATATACACGAGCCTTGGGAACAATGAAATTACTATATAGCAGAATTGGGGGAATAAAATAAATAAACAACTAAATATTTGACAACTAACTTCTTGGAATTTAAATATTTCAGTCGATTTTTTAGATTAATTTTGCCCAACTCTTTATAGTACGATAATTCTAAAACATTTCCAAGAGGTTAGCCATTTTAATGATGTTCATTTTATTTATTTTTCGTTTTTTGATTATATTTACGATGTTTACGGACAATTAGTACAAAAGTATTCATACAAAGTCGAATTTTCACAACTCAGCGAACCGACAACACTATACATTCAGATTACATTATAATAAATATTATGTGGGTTTATATCATTATCATTATCTCTTCTTTTTAGTGCAGTTCTTCTTCGTCTAGCAGATAGGTGGAAATTCTTTTTGGATTTAGATCTATTTCTATGTAAATTTCTACGTCCAATAAATTGTTCTTCTTCGTTATGCTCCATCTTTACAACGATAGAAATTGAACAAAAATACAATTTGGTCTGAACAGGTAATATTTTCAATTGTTACTGGGTTTTCCCGAATATCTTTTACCTGGTTTCTATACTATGGGCTTGATTTCATATACCGACATGCCAACTAAATTATTATATTTATATCTATAGTTACTTTAGTCTATATAGGTTATACATATTGATACATAGGTAGCATATTATAGTTACTTATAGGTTATACATATTGATACATGGGTAAAATATTATAGTTACCTAAATACCTATCGCTTAGATAACTATATGAAATTAATTTAGACTATTTTATGTTATTTGTCCCTAATACTTTGCAGGTGAGAAGGGTCAGTGTAATTTCCTGCAGTAAGTAAACGAATCTTTTTCTCTATTTGAAAATAAATAGACAATGACTCCTTTGTTGACTTTATAAAAAGACATATTTATCACAACTATAACAGCTACGCAGCTATTATCAGTTCATGATTTTTCGAATTTTTGATTGATCTTCAAATTAGAGTACAACACATTACAGTAATAGTTTTTTTTTTTTGAAACTGTAATTATCATGGTTGGCATTCAATCTGTTGGACCGTCAAACGCTTCAAGTGAAAATAAAAGTTTACAAATTACTGTAACTAGGCCTGTTTGTCCCTAATAATTAGTCATTGAAAAGGGCCAGTGTTTGGTATAGATACCGCAATAAAATAAGGATTGCATAAACAAAACTTAATTTTTATAATTTGGTTATAAATAGACAAATAACACATTTGATAAATTCATCAAAATATATATTAAAACTTTAATTCAGCTTTTGTCAATTCGAAAAATTTATTTTAATTGCCTTATTCTTACTTCAAAAAATGATAAATTGTTAATAGACTGAATCTAACAACACATAAAAAATAATAATAACAAGAAAACAAAATCATACAATATTTCCTAAGCTCTTCACAAATCGAGGAATACCTATGTGAGAGTGATTTCGGTAAGGAAGAGACCGTCTCAGCCGTTGACCCGATTCCATCCGGTTGTAAACAAAATTCGTATTTTTCACATTACGATCGCAATATGCATGCTATGATTAGTTGAAATATGTCATTCGTTTCAAAAAACGTTTCTACAACTGACTATAACCTTATATTTTTAAAAATATATATTTAACACCTATTTTTACGTTCCATTTTATTAATTATTGAATTTATAGAAAAAAACGCTTCGTAGCGTGAATTCTGTGTTTACCAAATACCCAAAGAATTTTACAGATTGAAAATCGGACATTCCGTTCCGGAGAAATTGCGGAAATAAATTCTTCTGTTTCCAACGCTTGACTGAAAGGGGTATATTTAGCCTTAACTAACATCTACTTTTCTATTATTAAATTTGTAAAACATTTAATTACAAAAGATTCATTTACATTATTGCAAATAAATGTTATACATACGGAGTTGAGTTTTCGGGGCTCTTCTAAACCTTCCGATTCATCACGTATTCAATCCAAAATTCTTTGTAAAATCCCCAATGCTCCTTACTTTGTTAAAAACAAACTTCTCCACAATTTTCCACATATTGCTGATCTAGCCAAAACTAAAACCTATTTTCATAGTAAACTCTATTACCAAAAGTAACTAGTTTCCGAGCTTCGTATTCAATTACGAATAGTGTTCCAAGGAGTATAAATTTATCCTCAGGAATTTCAAACTGAGAACTGTTATTGGTGTGCTACCAATGGATAGTGGCTTTGCTAATTATTTTCTTGTCCCTAAAATCATTTTCCCAAACATTTATATATCCGTATATCATGTACATTATGTATATTTTCATACAGCTGTAAATATCAATAAATAAATAAAAGGAAAAAAAAATCGATGTTGACCGTTCATAAAGGAAGGAATACAAATTTTATTTCACCTCTAATACATTATTATCAGCAAATGAAATATTATATTCACAAATCATGGTTGTGTACATACATACATATATTCATTCATACCATGCATGTGTTGGCATGAGGGAGACAATACAGTATCCTTTAACGACGTTCTAGTAATCCCCGTTAAACAGAACCGCTACCTAGGACTCCATCTAAACGAACGTCTAACTTGGAATCCACATACAAGACTAAAACTGAAACTCCCCGTCGTTATCGACTATTCCAACATTTATTTGACAAACGTCCCAACCTTCCAATTAATTACAAAAGACTCATTTACATAAGAATAATTAGACCAATTTGGACACATACATTTGAGCTTTGGGGCTCCACTAAACCATCCAATTCATCTCGTATCCAATCCTTGCAATCCAGAAGCCTTAGAAAAATCCTAAATGCTCCTTACTTCGTCACAAACGAACTTATCCACAAAGATCTTAATATACCTCAATTTTCTGAGATAGCTCAAACCAGATATCAATCCTTTCATAGCAAACTCCTCAACCATTCAAATCCATTAGTATCACAACTTGCTTCTCATTCCATTCCAAATAACCCTCCGAGGCGCCTGAAAAGAAGATGGCCTCGGGACCTTCTAATATTATATAGAAGTACTTACATACACTATTTATTATATACAAGTGACGTGTCATTTTTATCTATTTTATCATATTTACTTTATTACTTATTTAATTATATTTTATATTGTTTATACATTTGTAAATTTCACCAAATATTTTTTTAAAAAATTACCTGTAATACATTATTAATACTAGCAAATGAAATATTATATTCACAATAATTATGGTTGTGTACATACATACATATATTATATATAAATATATATATTTTTTTTAGGTTGTTGGAGGATTCTAGAGATGAACCGACTTGTGATCCTATTTTTGGCCATTGACGCCATTTCTTCGGCTCCTCAGGTTTACGTAGATGCTCCTGATGATAGTGATCCGCTTAGCAGTGTTTTCGGTGGACTCTTCGACACTTTGGGTACCGCAGGTCACTCCATTGTCGATGTCGCCCAAACAGGAGCTGAAGACGTCGAAGGAGTTGGCAGGAATATATTGAATAGGGGCAATAAGCTAGCATCAAGGGCATTACAAGGCGCAACTGACACGTTAGGAAAAGCAGTAGGTAAGAGAATTACTAATCTATGCTTTATATTATATATATATATATATATATATATATATATATATATACACGAGACATTTTTTCGTTTATGATCACTAACCGCGAAAACTACTGAACCAATCTGTACCAAATATTAAAAACATTTTCGTTATAGTTCCAGGAAGGCTTAAATAAAATAAATAAACCTGTACCACCACTACAACCCATGATGGTTGTATATTATATTATTGATACTTAGATAAGGATGTACTGTTACAAGGCCAACGATTGCGAAAGGAGGAGATTTGGCCTAAATTTCGCTTAACCACCAGGTTTTTCCCCATTTAAGGGTAAGAGGCTGGGTATGCCCCAAGAGGGTCTCCCGACCTTGAAATCGAGCTACAACCGAAAGGAACCACCAAAACGTGCCATCAAGATTCGTGAGAGACTTTGTCCTCCCCTTATAAGCATTTCTGTGTTTTAACATGGAACTAGTTTTACCGGTGTTGAAGAATACCACTTTTTGAGGTAAATTTTATAGACAGATGAGTCTGTTTTTACAGGGGAATTCATTTCTACCATGATTGAGAATCTATAAACCTAAATTGAGTTTTAAACCTTACATTGGAAATCTAATAAAATAAATCCTAAATAATAATAATAAATAAATAAATGTACTAAAATAATATTATTCGATCTGGTGTCGCTTTATTGACATTTTTTTCTTTGTTTTATATTCTAATGAGGAGTTTATTATGTTTAAAATGCATATTTCGATTAAGGGATATTCATAATGTTTTGTTTACACAAGTAACTGATTTGTATGCCAAATGAGAACATCATGTTTTTTCGGCTTTAAATTTACATTTCTCCATGAAATCGAAACAGAATCATTAGTTTTAACATATCATTCGAAAGCTGATTAAATTTACAAGTTTTGGTGAGATTTGACATTTTGTGGATAGTTCTTTCGAAAAACGGTGAGCGTTGAAGTAATATAAGGTATTGTAACTTCCTTAAATAAGATGAAGAAGAACTTTAGGTCATAAGTTTGTAAAATTCAATGTTACATGTACGCTACTCCTTAAGGACATTTAATGCTAAATCCGAAAATGTGGTCAAATTTTGAAAAATATTCAAACAAAATGGAGATATTACAGCTTTTATGGTAAGAAAACGTGGTTTCCTCCAAAAAGTCTTTGATTTATCATATATCTGCTACGGAAGGGAATAAAAAGGTGAGATTTGCAGCATTTTTCTACATATCTAGTTTCACCCAATTTGTTTTTTTTTACACTAAGAGATACTCACCCTGTATATAAAATAAATTAGTTTAATGCTATTTCATTTTTTTTTCTCGGCTTCTAGGGCCCATGAGGCGGAACGGCAAAATACGTGTCTATAATTTTTGACAAGGAGCCTCCAAAAAGTGCCAACAAGATCCGTGAGTGACTGTGTCCTCCCCTTGTAAGCATTTATGTTTTTTAACATGGAACTAGTTTTACCGGTGATCTAGTTGGTCAAAAGCGATACGTTTTGGGGGAACGCGAGGGCGTTAGGCCTGGTTCGGTAGTTTGATATTAGGAGAGCTAGAGTAGTTAAGAGCTCAACTCGTAAATTCTTATTACAATATCTTGACTAGGAGGCTAATTAGTGAGCTCCTTTTGACTCTGTTTCTCCTGATAGGAAATGAAATTATGGAAAGTCTATTTTTAAGGAGCCTTTTGGTTGGTGTTGCTCTGGTCAAAAATTTGATGAAATCCTACTTTAAAATTTAATGGAGAATATTTTTTTTCGGATAAAATTTGTCGTTTGACCTACTATTTAGGAGCTATATTGGTTTGAATAAAAAAAAGTCACGTTTCAAACCTCTATTTTTAAGTATTGGGGCTTTTTTGTAGGGTTGGGCGATAGTCGATAGTAACTATCGATATATCGTTAGGTCATGCCTATCGATGGTCACTATCGATTAGTGATGGGTCGTTCCGAGTGGAACTGGTTCCAGCCTTGAACCGGTTTGGAACGAGAAAAATTTTCTGTTCTACCGATAGAGCTTGGCTACTCCTTTCGGATTAAAATAAATTTGGTTTTTAAGAATCAGAATCAAGCTGATCGTGCAAAAAGTCTTGTAAAGGATAGATTGACTGGCTTAAAATTCCACCGGTCGCGCCAATTTCCGGAACACGAGCGGTCGCGCTTTGTAGAAAGTACAACACCATGTTTTTGTATTTTGTATGAAATCTATTAAATAAAACATTTTTGAGCATCCTACATTTAAAAGAGAGTATATGCACAAAATATTCCCTGAGAGAATAATATTTTGAACGTAAATGAAAATGTGATTGACAATAATAAAAACAAAGATACAACTAGATAAATTTGAATTTACAATATTATGATCAGATATCATTATTTGCAGATCTAAAATGGTTGTTTATATGATCAATTATTGTAAATAAAGTTTTTTGAGGATTGATTTTTACAAATAAAATTTAGATATCCACTGGCTGCTCCCCCCCCTTCCCGCGTCATCTCCATTACCACCCTCTACATAGGTTTCTGTATTATGATCTAGAACATCCTCTGTCTCCTCTTGACTCAATTCCAAATTTTTATTTGATTGTACTTTTTTTTCCCCTCGTCTAGTTCTGCAAAATTCGAGGAATATATTCCAGTTTTATTGGAGAGAGAGAGAGAAAACAAGTCGAGTGTTTTCTTATTTTAAATTAAATCGAGAATGGTTTTTGTTATAAAACATTTGATGCTAGTAGCTACCGTTTAGGAGCTATATCTATGTTCTTTTATGACACATGTTCCTAGTTATTCTTTCTTTAGCCGACAGGTTCAAGGGATTTTGCTATTATTTTTCTTTAAATTTTTTTAATTTTTTTTTTTTTTTTTTTTACAGATACAGGAGTTAAACTTACAGGCGTAGTCAAAATTCCTGGCCTTAGTGCACTAGCTAAAAACTACTGGTAAAGGTCTGAAAACTGGATTATCTCTGTCCAACATGGCTGGTCAAACTGCTTTAAGAGAGGGAGACACGTTTGTAAATAGAACGGAGGACCAATTACAGGATATGACTGGAAGAGCAGGTGCATATGGGCATGAGGCAGTCGACATATCGCACGATATGTCATCGTTAGCCGCAGACACTGGAATAAACGTAATAAAACATGGTACGTCTGCGCTTCCTGAAACTGATCAGAGTTTGGATTCTGCTGACTCATGGGCTAAATTCGTGGCAGAGTTGAATGCTATTAACAAGCTACCACACGCACGTCAAAATACGATGAGAGTAGAAAGAGTCTATACAAATACGAGACCAGATTATGAAAACTGATCATAAAATACATGATAAATAAATGTTATGATTTTGACTAAACATTTTTCTAACCCTTTTTTTACATGGAATTTACTTATTACTTATAAGTTTTTTGATTGAGCTTAAGGGCTCCACTGAACCAATTCATCTCGTATCCAATCGTTACTATCCTAAATCCTTCTTAAAATCCTCAATGCTCCTTATAATGCCACAAATAAATTTATCTATAAAGATCTTAATGTTACATATGTTGATGATTTGGCCGAAACCAGACACCTATCCTTTCATAGTATGTTTCATTCCCACTCGAATCCTCTAGTTTCCCAAGTTGTCTGACACTCAATTCCCGGTAATCCTCCAAAAAAAAGAAGATAACCATGAGACCTTCTACTGTAGAACTTTTATTGAAATGCTACTAGCGAGTATTCTTTACATGTTATCAACTTGTTTGATCTACCATTTGAATTTAAACAACTTAAACCCGGCGTTGGTCGCTAGGCGATTTGACAGAGCACAGTGGGACGAGCCAACGTAATATGTTGGGCATTGTTTATGGCTTGAATCATTTATAAAATGTTTGCTATGGTCATTGTCGATAAACAGCAGTACTTCAAACATAATTTTATTACGCACTAACAGTACAAGAGATCGCTAAACTAGGTTTGTTTGAAAGGTTCTCACAAATTGCCCATTTTGTTAAACTGCATTAGAAATTGTTTACACATCCGATGTATATTCATTGCTGTTCACAGTTTTTAGCACGATAAAACAATTGACAACAAAACGTTTTCCTGTAAAAATAATAATTACAAAATGTATTTAAATTTGAAAATTTCAACAAAAAATTGATTTTTGAAAAATGTTTTAGTCGAAACCGATTTTAATTTAAAATATCGATTATAAAAAGTCTGCGACCACTTGCGACCTTGGAGAATATTTGGATTTACTTCGATAATTTAACTTGTACAAAAAAGTGGTCCAAATTGATACAACAAATGGACTTTACAAATGTTATCCTCAGGTATTCACAAATAAAAACGCTTAGATATCGGAATAGGTCTGAATGCTGACACTGACACGACGAACGAATTGATCCAACAATAAAATTTTGATAACCACAGTGTAGGAGACTGTGGGCTATAATTGATTACTTCTATTAAATAACTAAATAGTTCCGTTTTCGGTTGGGACAATATTTAGAATAATCATTACCTAGCAGGTTTCAGAAAAACCGCAAATCGTTTATTTTTTTAGAAAATCCGATCGACGAAAAAGGGATAAAACAAATATAACTCACATAACGGTAAACTGATTGATTTGCAGATTTTTAAGTTCGATAGAGCACATAAAAAATCATAGAAAATAATATTCCTTGAATGAAAACACAAAAAAACGAAAATTGAATTTTTTTAGACAGACTATTGGTTAACAGAGCAAAGTCCTGAAATGATGGGGAAAAAAATGATTTAAATTCGAATTCTACACCTTTGAAAAAATACCCATACGAAATTTGAAGTCGATGCAATAATTTTTAGAGGCTCAAAATGTGATGTCCAGAAAAAATATAGTTTCGTCCCTGGTGTGCATTTCCCTCACTTCTTGGATTTTCATAAACAAATTCAGTTTTATGTTGCCAAAATAGTAGTTATATATTGTAAACTAATGTTATCAACATGTATCCATAATTGTAGTATGGAGTATAACGATTAAAAATATATTTTTACAAAATTTTCAAAGATATTTACTATTAAAAAAAAAACAACAACCAAACAATGATTAAACATTTTACTCTGTATATAAAAATGTGTTATTCATCACCTAGGTCATTTTGTTCTATGTCTATACAATTATTACAAGTAGATGTACTATGTTCATTGAAAATTGGAACATTACAGTTTTTTTTACAATTTTTTTAGTTTTTATATATTTTTTTTTTTTTTTTTTTTTTGCGCACATCCCACATTAGCCTTTTACACTATTTTCTCTAGGTCGCGTTCACCCCAGTCAAATAAGGAGTTTTATACAGCAAATCTCGGAAAGGATCCAATGAAGCTGCATATTTGCATATACCTTTGTTTTGGCTTTCTAAATAAGTGGTAAAAAT
This sequence comes from Euschistus heros, assembly GCA_003667255.2. Taxonomy (NCBI): domain Eukaryota; kingdom Metazoa; phylum Arthropoda; class Insecta; order Hemiptera; family Pentatomidae; genus Euschistus; species Euschistus heros. The sequence goes on from RCWM02000535.1 coordinate 713,348, forward strand.
TCACCGACATCAGCACGTTAGCATAATTAGATATTCAAGGTCAAAGGTCACAAAAATCACTTTTCTTTCAAATATCTCGATTTCTATCCATCGGCCGTCAATCAAGTAGGATACAAAACTTGTAGATAATAATATTCTCTATAATTTTGTTTTATTCAATTTTATTTTAGGATTAACCGTTTTCGAGATGTAGCGCGGAGGAGAAGCGGGCACCGGTTCGAACATACATTTGCTTCTAGTGCCTTCGACAACTGTTTTGTCAGACACAAAAGCAATAGTTCGATCCAACATATATTTTTTCCATATGAAAGCTGGTTAAATTTACTATAAGAACTTGTATGGTAAATCACGGGTTATGGTCATAGTTTAGGAAATTGATTGATGCTAAAGAGGATATCGTCTAGACTGTTTCGCATATTAATATTTTTTTTACATATTTAGATTCACAAATTCTTGTTCTATTAAATGGTAAATTTACTAAAGCTCTGTATTTTTCCTTGAAATAGATTTTTCAGTTTTTATGCAAATATCCTAAAAATACCAGTTATGGGCACAGTGTATGAGTTATGGTCATAGTAAAAACTAGTTATGGTCATATGAACAAAAATTTTGTAAATAATTGTTTTTATTATTTTAAAATTCACTATTTATGCATACCTATCAATCATTTGAGGTTAATAAAAAGTTAAGGATTAATTAATCAAAAATAAAACTCCAAAAACAATTTATTATTACAGTTTTACTGCTGCTTCCGGGATTTAAAAGAAATCCAGACTCATCACCATTAAAAATCTGCGATGGGTGACACAAAACATCAAAGACGTGTTCTTCCTTCTAAATATTTTCCACTGAGTCAAACCAACCACGGTTGTCTTTCTCAGTCACACAAGAGCTGGCTGGTGATACGGCTTCAGTGGCTCTACTGGAGATATTTGGATGGCGACGGGAGAAAACCCTTATACCATCCGTCACTGGGCATACCATCTTAAAATTGACATTGTCGGTTCGAAACTATTGATAGGTCTTTGACAATCAAGAATAAATCAATTTTTCATTTGGGAAACCCCCGTCTAGAGCAATGAATAATCCATTTCTCTAACAGGTAACAGGTCCTCCTCTTCAGCAGACAAAATGGGGTCTGCCATCACACTGAAACCTTCCAGTGCCCTTTAATCTTCGAGTTAACCTCATCCTTGGGATTTTGTACCTGTTATAGTAAAAGGGAGTAATAACATTGGTACTAGGTATTTTAAGTAAGAAAAACATCCATTTCAAAAACACATACTTTTTCGCTATAGATTTTACAGAAGCCCCTTTAAGAATTTCTACTTTTGCCTGTATGGCATCATCTTCAGAGTACGAATATCGTCTTTTAGCCAGTTACAAATAAGTATTTATGCAAGAAAAAAAAAAAAAAAGATTCTAAAAAAGCATCTTGAAGAAAAAAATAAAATCGTAAAAGCAAGTGACCATTATACATTTATACACAGATCATAACTAGTTATGGTCACATTGTCACCCATGACCAAAACTAGTAAACATTATCGTATTTTACTTTTAAGATAATACAATTAAACCAGGGAAAATCTACATTTTTTTAGGAGTAAGAACACTTGTTATGCCAAAAAACTTGAAATGGTCATGGGTGACTATAACTAAAATCATAGATATATATAGACCGGTTGTGGTCAGTTGAAAATTTTAATTGATTAAAGTGACAAAATGAAAAACAAAGGGGTCTGAAGAAAAACAGACATCAAAATGAACAGATACATACCTTTAAAACCTGAAATTGGCGAAGAATTTCAAAGTAATTCCTTAATAATGTTCACTTGTAAAATCACACCTACTACACACAGGAGCTATTGCACAACACTAATTCGGGAAAACATTAACTAAGCCAAACGGAAATGGATGGGAGAGAAGGATTCATTAGCAAGTGAGTCATAAGCCCTTCCGTGAAACGTCTCTTAAAAGGATCTAACAAAGAAAACAAGCAAAGGCTTATTTTTGTTAAAAACGTAAAAACCTGCCCAAAACTGGTGAGGTGACCATAACTAGTGATTTACCCTATATTAAATTTTGATCAAGTACCATAAAATATGTCAGCACCCTCAAAACAGCTTACTGTTTTGAAATCCAAGTTTTTTTGACACATTTTTCACTATAACTCCATAACTGTTTCTCCGATCTCAACTTTCATATTTTCAAATAAAGCCTGGTTAAATTTACTATTAGGCCCTCTATATGAAATTTTGATTTAACTCCGTATTGTACCCCAGCCAGGTCACTGAAAATGACAAAATCGTCAGATGTTGCCAAAACATACATATTTAGCTTGCTGGCTAGGGTGTATTACGTAGTTTAAACAAAAATATAAAAGGCCTAATAGTAAATTTAACCAGGTTTTAGTTGAAAAAATGAAAGTTCAGATCGGAGAAACAGTTATGGATTTATAGTGAAAAATGTGCCCAAAAAAACTTAGATTTCAAAACCGTAAGCGGTTTTGAGGGTGCTGACATCGATATTGATCAAAATTGGGACTTGATTAAAATTTAATACACAAGTTCTTATAATAAATTTAACCAGTTTTTAAATGAAAAAAAATATATTTTGGATCGAACTAGTACTTTCGGAATTATAGCCAAAAGAGTACCAAAAACGTGTTTTTGTGAAAGTGCTGAAATGAGGCGTGTAGAGTTCATGAATTAGGCGACTATTTTTGACTTCACAGCTTCTTTAGGAGTAATTAGAAAGTAAATAAACTAAATTGTCGGTCCCTGGGGATACGGGAATCCCCAATTTATGGTGAGGGAAGGGGAGAAGGTCCCATGTTTAGGTTTTTCGGTTAGAACCGATAATTATAGAAAAAAAATATTATTACCTCACTTTTTGCCAAACATTTTATTCAAGTGCCAGAGACGTATATATGGAATTAAAGTCAATTTAATGCTTTACAACTTTGGATCTGACAATATTTCTTGTCAGATACAAAGATGATCGCTTCTCCTTCGCGCTATATCTCGGAAACGGTTAATCCTAAAAAAAAAAAAATGAATAGAACCAATATTATAGAGAATATTATTATCTACTAGTTTTGCAACCTTCTCGATTGACGGCCGATGGATATAAATCGAGATATTTGAAAAAAAAAAAAAAAAAAAAAAAAACCACCTGATTTTTGTGACCTTTGACCTTTAATATCTAATTATGCTAACATGCTGAGGTCGGTGACTATTCCCCTTATTTAGAAAGCCAAGCGAAGGTATATGCAAAAATTCAGCTTCATTGGTTCATTTCCGAGGTAAAATCCTATTTGACAAGGATAGTTGGCGCCTGATCTGTAATTCCTGCAACAATTTATCTTCTTAACTGGCTTTTTATAAAATAATTTAAGCATTTTAGATCCACAACATATTTTGAACCAAAATAATCACTAATCTTTATATTTTTATACAGTTTTAAATTTCAATAAAGTAATAAACAAAAAAAAAAATCGATGTTGACCGTTCATAAAGGAAGGAATACAAATTTTATTTTACCTGTACTACATTATTAATATCACCAAATGAAAAATTATATTCACAATAATCATGGTTGTGTACATATGTACATACATGTATTCATTCATGTCATGCATGTGTTGGCATAAGAGAGGCAGCTGGTTTGTAATGCATATTCCTAAAATTTAAATTTTACTCTAGGGGATCTCTCATCCAGCTTTCTTTTAGTATCCACCATACCGCATTAGGGATTTCTATAATCTTCATATTTTGTATAATTCTGTTAAAATGTCCATTTAATTTATCATATAATAATTGGTCGTTCTTCTCAAAGTGGTTTGTGAAGCCTGTATGCAATGCTTCGTTTGGTAGCCAGACCAGTATTAGTTTGTTTGAATTAACATGTTCGTATTATTCAAATAAGTGCAAATAAATTTAATTATAAGTTTTGATGGGTTTAACTCTCCAGTTCCCAGGACCTGGTTTACCGATTTAAAAACATTTTTTTTTTTTTTCTAAAATCCCTTATTTTTTTTATTCTAAAAGTGACATTTTAATGAAATTTTAAAAAGGTAATAAATATTTTTTGCAAAAAAATTGTGGCACCTCCAGGTGTCAAAGAAAAAAAAAAAAAATGCCTCCGGGATTTCAAACCCGGCACCTCTAGGAGCCAGTCTTTTTTTTAGTATTAGATTTCACTTGGAAAATTAGGAAATATAAATAAGTATTATGTGCTTGAAAATTTATTACTTTATTATAGGTACATTTGTGCCTCATACAAAATACAAATATATAATAATAAAAATACAAAACAAATTGATGCATGTTGCAAATTGATACATAAGATTTCAGCATTGATTGCAAATTTCAAATTCGAATTGATCACATTATAATAACACTTATAATTGCAAAAAATATGAATTTGGACAAAAACACAAGAAAAAGTAGGAAAATTAGGTAGTTTAGGTAATTTAATAAGAAGGAAAACTAGAATTCTTGAGATAATTACATGGTGAATGATGTCATAATATCCCAGAGGCACCTCAGGGTCCCATCGGCTCTTCTTCCTCATTTTCTAACTAAATCATTACAATTATTTACAAATTAAAGCCCCTTGACAATAAGTAGAACTTTCGTAAGTAGGACCCAATCAAAATATTCATTATAAGTTAGGTTTTTACTGCCATTATAAATCCGGAAAGCACCAAGGTCCAGCACACCTGTCTGATTGCTGGATAATCTCACTTTTAACTTGTAAACAAAACCACTAGCACAACCAAGGGTTAGTTCCATGTATGGGGTTATATACAAGTGGAGGGGGCTTATCTCTCAATAGCCAGGGCAGGCAACCATTTTGGTGTGAACCGTATTATCAGTGTATTAACCTCTTATCAGTTCAAATTTTGGCTTCCTAGGCTTTATACTGCTGTTATTTTATTTTAGTGATTTATTTACTTTAGTGATTTACTTATTTTATTTATTACAAACCCTTTCAATTGCCCTAGGCTATATAGAATGCAAGTCGCGAGTTGGGCATAGTGGGCGTGGCCGGTTATGTTTTAGTCTCGCCCCTCACGGAACAATATACGGGAAGGGCCTCTCCATAGTACTATGGATCCATGGAATAAAACTGCAGGTTAGTTCATGTGGATGCTATCAGAGAAGAAATCAGACCAAAAATAGATAATATCATTAGAAAATTAACCCGTTCAAAACGTAGGCACCCACAGGTGCCTCTGAGAACTGGAGGGGTAAGTATTGTGATGTTTGTGCAGTGTTTAATTTAGTTAGGTAAAGAGACAGGAAGAGGATTTGGACGATTCAAAAGGTTTTGACAAAATTTTAAAAATTACTCTTGTTCGTAATTGTGGAAACAATGGAAACCTTAGAGGAAATAAAGGATAAAACACTCATTATCTACTTATATTTCATTTATTGAACTCTATTAGCTGAACAAACCAAATTACACGCTATTTATGAATACACACAGTTATTTTTTAATATACAAGACAGAACAATGGTATCAATATAAATGTTAACAGTATTAAAATATATTACTAAGAAAGTTTAAATTTACGAATAATGTCATTAATAATGATGATGTAGGTTGTTGGGGTGTATAGTTACGGAATAACAATACTGATTTGTTTTACCAAAGTTTCGTCTAATGTAAGCCTCCATGAGGGCTTAAAGGAAAAGATAAAAAGATATGACTAATAAAGTTTATATTAAACAAGATAAGAAAAGGCAAAAAAAAGTACGAAAATAAAAAAATTTAAATGAATTAATTTAACTTGGAATCCACATACAAGACTATAACGACAGGAAACTGCTCGTCGTGTTCGACTTCTTCAACATTTATTAGACAAACGTTCAAAACTCCCGATTTACTAGAAAAGACATGGCAGTTACCAGACCTATTTGGACATATGGAGTTGAGCTCTGTGGCTCAACTAAACCTTATAATTCTTATAATCCTTACAATCCAAAATATTCAATGCATAGCTCAATCCAGATACCTATCTTTTCATAGTAAATTCTATAACCACTCAAATCTGCTAGCCTCTCAACTTGCTTCGCATTCTATTCCTTGTAATCCTCCGAGGCGTCTGAAACGAGATGGGCTCAAGACCATTTAATATAGAACTTTTATTAAAGTGCCACCAATGGGTGGTTGCTTTACAACTTATTGTCTTGTTACTGTATTCATTACCCCACACATTTACTAGATGTATATGTACTTTACAGTTGTAAATATCAATAAGAAAGATTTAAAAAAAAAAAAAAAAATGAAATGTTTAGTTGAGTGGGTATAGTTGATGGAAAAATTTACCAAGTACTTGCATTGAATACGTCTAGCATTTGATGGGAAATAGCCCTGATGTGATTTTGAATAAGTTCAAGAGGATCTGCCCATCTAATGCAAAACTGTAATAAATCAAAGTAATTAAAAATTCCCTTTATTTTGGTTGATAAAGGATGATGGATAAGTCTTTTGGCTAAGGGTATACTTTGATATATTTTTTTAACAACTAAAAATGTATCATTTTGACACGCTCCATAACTGTTGGTGTTTTGGATCTAAAATTTGCAGACAGTTTTCTTATCAGAAATTTAATGGAAAATATTTTTTGTTTTATAATCTTTGTCGTTAGGACATACCGTATAGAAGTTGTTTTATATATATACATTTATTGAAATTTACAATTGTACAAAATATATAAATCAAGTAAATATATTGACAACAAAAATAATAAAATGTTAAACTTGAAAAGAACTACTCATCAGTAGCACTTTATTAAAAATTCTACACTAGAAGGTCACTAGGCCATCTTCGTTTTAGACGTCTCGGAGGATTATCAGGAATGAGTGTGAGGCAAATTGGGAGACTAGTGGATTCGAGTGGGTATGGAGTTCACTATGTAAGGATAGGTATTTGGTTTGGGCAATATCAGCAACAGGATCATTAAGATCTTTAAGAAGTTTGTGACATAATAAGTGGGAAGCAAGTTGAGAAACTAACGGATTTGAGTGATTATGAAGCTTACTATGAAAGGATAGGTATCTCCTCTGGGCCATATCAGAAACATAAGAAACATTAAGATCTTTATGGATAAGTTTATTGGTGACAAAGTAAGGAGCATTGAGGATTTTACGAAGGATTTTGGATTGTAAGGATTGAATACGATAAGAATTATAAGGTTTAGTTGAGCCCCAGAGCTTAACTTCATATGTCCAAATAGGTCTAGTAACTGCCACGTAAATGAGTCTTTTGTAGTAACTCGGTAGTTTTGAATGTTTGTCTAATAAATGTTGAAGAAGTCGAAAACGACGAGCAGTTTCTTGTCGTTTTAGTCTTGCGTGTAGATTCCAAGTTAGATGTTTGGCCAAGTGGAGTTCTCGGTAGCGGATCTGTTCAACAGGGATTAGTAGAATATCACTAAAGAATACTGTAGGGCAGGAAGTCGTAGGTTTACGACGTAGGGTAAAGGTTATTTGGTGGGATTTGTTTGGATTGATTTTGATTCTCAATTTTTGACACCATTCTTGAAGGTTTAGGACATGGGATAGGAGTGTTAGAGAGGCAATAATGGGATCAGCGTTTACTAATAACACACATGTGTCATCAGCGTAAGTGGTTAGGACAGTGGTTGGATGAGTTGGGACATCAGCTGTATATACTGTGTAGAGGATAGGACCTAGGATACTACCTTGAGAACACCGGCAGATTGGGTAAAGAGAGAAAAATAGGAAAAGTTATGATTAACTTTGAAGGTTCTATCGCTAAGATAGAAAGGGATAATTAGGAAGTATGTAGGAGGAAGGAATCTACAGAGCTTGTAAAGGAGTCCTGGGTGTCAAACTCGGTCAAAAGCTTGTTCCACGTCGAGAAAGGCTCCCATACAGTACATTCCGCGCTCCAATACAGAGGAGACAACGTCCACCGCACGATGACATTGCTGGATTGTGGAGTGTGATGTTCAGTATCCAAACTGGTGCTCTGGAATTACATGATGGGAATCTAGGATTGGATACAAGCGTTATAAAATTAGTTTTTCAAGGATTTTACCCATGATTGGCAAAAGTGAAAATCTTAACTATAGATAATTTCCAGGAGTCAGGAAAATATGTGGTCCGAAAGACAGAATTATATATGTATGTTAAGAATAGGATGGCATAGAATATATGGATGGTTCGAAGAAAAAGAAGATATGATGGTGGCAAATATACAACAGGATTCAATGTAGAGCAGAGGCAAATTTTGGACAGCAGTCGACAACATCAAATTTCCAGAAGTTTTTTTTTTTTTTTATATCAATTTATTGAAATTTACGACTGTGCAAATATATCCATCAAGTAAATAACAATTACAATAACATGTCAAAACTTGAAAAGAATGATTCATCAGTAGCACTTCAATAACAATTCTACACTAAAGGGTCTTTATCTAGGCCATCTTCTTGAGAAACTAACGGATTTAAGTGATTATGGAGCTTACTATTAAAGGATAGGTATCTGGTGTGGGCTAGATCACCAGCATACGGAACATTAAGATCTTAATGCATAAGTTTATTGGTGACAAAGTAAGGAGCATTGAGGATTTTTCGAAGAATTTTGGATTGTAAGGATTGAATACGAGATGAATTAGATGGTTTAGTGGAGCCCCAAAGCTCAATTCCTTACCAAATCACAGTCATTTATATAAGTCTTTGTAATTAATTGGGAGCTTTGAACGTTTTTCTAGTAAATTTTGTAGTAGTCTGTAACTACGAGTAATTTCTTGTCGCTTTAGTCGTCTAGAACTAGTTAAAACACAAATTAATAGACATTGGTCTGATGAAAAGAGGAAACATTAGGCAGAGGTGATGAAGAAGTATTGGAAAGAACGGAAGAGTAAGAAGTAAATTGATGAACGTGGTCCACATATGACCGAATCCGAAAGAAGAAGAAAACGGTATAGACTTGTTTGCTTTTTTTCCCGATGATTTAAGATTGAACACGAAGTTGGGCGTTAAACCACTGTGAAGGATCAATTTGAGGGTGGTTCAGTGAACGTGTGGGATAGAATTATATCATGAGTTCAGCTGGCCTTCTTTCAGAGCTTACGAGTATTTGTATTTGAAATGCAATTATGTTAATGGGGAACTTATTCAGAGAGGTACGTGATTCCTTTTGAACCGACTGTTCGTGAAAAATTCACTTTTATGAAGAACAAGGCATGACCACACGTGGGCGGCGTTGTTTTAATGATGGGAGAAGAAACACCTGAATAAATCTGCAAATAACACCCTTGAATGTACCATTGTTAGTAAGTTACCAAATGTGCGTATGAAATTTTCTTGGAAAATGGCAATTTTGTCTTTAGATAAAGGAAAATATTGGTTTTAATTAAATAGTTTTATATCTAAACCAAAACCGAATATTATTATTGAAGATATTATTTATCTCTTTACCACAACCAAAACCTGATACATTACGTTTACTCTACATCGTAGTTTAGGGCCAAAAGTCATATTAAACAAGATCATATTACCCAGATCTGATACAGTGTGATATCTTGTTTTCATCTTACAACGAAACATTTTGACTTATTACTCACAGATTTGAATGCCGATTTTTGTGTTGGTAGTAGGGATCTATAATAGTGCGAAACTAATGTTATAGCCGCCAATGATCATTGGGAGCCGAGAAAAAAAAAAAGCAATATGAAAATCACGTTTTATTTTTTTTTATCAGCTATCAGTCAAGATAGAGAAATGATTTTTTACGTGAAGTTGTACTTTTGTTTCCTATCTCTTTACCACAACCAAAACCTGATAAATAATCTCTTTAAAAATAATACCAGGTTTTTGGCTTAAACATGAAATTTCCGGACAACCCAATATGATGATGATGGTGTTTCTAGCATAAATAAATATAGCATAATACATCATACAAGTATCGAACTACTTTAGTTTAAATGCTTGTTGATTTGATAATTTAAAGTTGGGAAACTTTGTAGTTTCAGTTCTAGTGATGGCTCTGATCTCTTGGGATATCGGCTGGTAAGTTTCAGCAATTTCATTTGGGGCTTTAATTAGAAAATATAATCTGTGCATCCTATAATAAAAGGAATAAGGGATGAAAATAACAATGTACTAGCGGATCCTGTAGACATAGTAGAAAACTTCAGAACATTCTTTGATAATATTTTAAGTTCGGAAAATAACATAAATTCCCTTCCTTCTACTTTTCTATGCGCGGAACCGTTAATAGAAGAACCGAGTAAGGAAGAAGTTGAAATAGCCATCATAATACTAAAATCTTATAAAGCAGCCGGAATTGACAATATTCCTGCCAAATTATTCAAAGCGTGTGTAGAAGTTGGAGTTTCTAAAATTCATCAATCAGTAAACACACACACCGCTAGGAAATGATATACATCCTCTCCCTCGGATCTATTACATAATGAACATATAACATCTATTTCTATACCTGTCCATACCTTTTGTAGTTCAAATTTATAAGTCCCCCTGATTCTCATAATCCAACAAATATCTTTAAATTGTAGGGCACTATTCATAAGTTTTTATATTAAACAGAGGAAGTGAATGTTGTAACCTTCAAAACTTGTTCAGACTTGAAATTAAATATTAATGCCTTTCTTATTTTTTCAAAAACGATTCCCCAACTTTAAAAATTTCCGATAGAAATAGTATCTTCCATATTATATTTCTTCGTCATTTCATGAATGGGTGATTTCAAAATTTCGGTACAATTTAAGTCACAAAGGTATTTTGAAAATTGTGCAGAACATAAAATTTAAATTTTAGTTTACATGGCCAAGTACCCATTGTACCATTATGGACTCCCAACAATAATGATATATCTACATATATAACCGGAGTAATTGACGTTTATGTATAGAATTTACTCACTCCCTAGATTGTCAAAACTTGAAAACGCTTGCATTTCGAAAATATTTAAGGCCTTCTCTTACGCTTATTTGGTAGTTTGAAAATATGAAGGGGTATTGTTTTCTATTTTGTATCCAAAAATAATTCTGTGATTGATATTTAGCCTTCTTAGCACGATATACACCAACTTAAAGAAGTGTCACAACCCTCTAGTTCACTCCCTAAATTATTTTTGAAAATCCCTATATCGCTCTCTAAAAGGAAAATTTGAGGGGTGTTTTGTATTGGGCAACGCTATTTCTGGTAGACTTGTCTACTGCCATCTGTTTCAAGACGCTGAGTTCATTGGTAGACAAGTGGAGGTGTATTGACTCCGCTTGGTAAGTACCGTATATTAATTCATCCCCACTCCCTAAGGTGTTGCAATCCATTGAAAACATTATATTTTTTTTTGAGATTCAAGATGAATTTAAAGCACTCCTGAAAAACCAATAGATACCATGTTTTACTTTTCAAATAGGCCACGTGTACAACGTGATACAAGGTTTTTATGGTAAGAACTCACTCCCTAGCAACTCACTCCCTACAATTCACTACCTACAACTGAGTGAGGATATCGTGTTATATTTGAACTTAAATAGCTTTAGCGCTTATCTGCTTTTGTAAACATAAATTTCTTGATTTCTCCCTCTCATACCATGAAATGTGGGAAATTTCTAGGCATTCAGCACAGCCGTACCATCAACATCAGCCCAAGAGGAACCAACGAATTCAATTATTGCTGGTTGTTAATTTTTTTATTTTTAAACGTACAGCCTACATTTTTTTATTTAATGTTCAAACGTTATACCCATCTACTTAGTTATAATGAAAGTTCAAGGAACATTATTTTTATCAAAACAATGTTTTTAATATAATCGTGTTTTATTTAATACCTAATGTGATAGTCTTTATTTCGTAGCTTATTTATAATTTACAACCTATTTAGGTTTTATTGTTTAAAAGTTAATAGAACTGATTTTTATATTAATTATAAAAATATATTATTATATTAATTATAGAATTGATATAATATTTTTACTATAGCGAAATTGGAGATTTTGGTCTTATTAGTGTATGCAGCATATGTTCTTTTACTCTTTGATTTACCGATCGTCCAGTTTTCCCGTGTATTTTGTTTTACAATCATTACATTTTAATTCGTATACGCCGCTTTTTTTGAATGGGTTTGGTTTGTCTTTCGGTGAAGGGAAGTATTAACAAACGTTTATTTTATTTTTTTTTTCGGTAGGGTTTCATAGACCTAGGCAATCTGTAGCCACCTCCAACAAACTTATCCACCTCTGCCTATCCTCAGCTATAACTTTCTGGTTAATGACACGAGGCTTCCTTTTTTATAGTGCCTACCAATCTTATTTTCGACCTTCCTCTAGGACTGTTTCCTACCGCTGATTCGTTGTTTCAGAAGCCCTTTTCAATTTTCGAAAGCAAGTTCAGAAACTAGTGGATTTGAGTGTTTATGGAGCTTACTATAAAAGCTGAAAAAAATCACTGTTTACTGGTAATACACATGGGTTTTCAGTGTAGGTGGTGAGGATAGTGGTACATCAAAGTTCTGATGTTTTGAATATTGTGAATGTTTTTAAAACTAATGATGAATGCTTGAAATTAGAAACTACAATTTACAAGGGTAAAGCTAAGGGTGTTACCGATTTTTGATAGTTACTCTTTTTCTTGAAATATCAGAAGATTCTGCAACAGGAAAGTACAAATGGAGAATCGCAGTGAATATATAAACATTAATATGATCAGAGATTGTTTTCCTCATATTATTATTTTTTTACACATTTAAGTACACTCCAGTGATGTTGCTGTTCCATGAGTCAAATGACACCAGAACACCGAAACCAAACAACACCTATTTGACCCTGGCATACCTTGGAGGCCTCGTACGTTAGGAAATAGTGAAAAGTAGAAAAAATTTATTAGTACATAGCAATCTTTTAATATAGAAATATAGTTGCATTCAAATTATATTTCTTGTTCTTTTTCCTTTACCTAATACTGAATCACTTAAATATTTTATAAAGGCTAGGGGATGTTTCCATTCTCGATTTCACTGATTCTTAAGAAAAGAATCGATAATCGATTCTGAGAACTAATCAATTGCAATGACGTTGGTGATATTTTTGTGAAATTTGATAATTATTATGTTAATTCTCAATTTTATCTATATTTATACTATTATATAAAAGAACAAGCGATTTTTTGTTTGTGATCACTAACCACTAAAACTACTAAACTAATCTGCACCAAATTTTAGCCACGTGATCTCCATATTTCAAGGAAGGTTTAGCAATAATAAAATTCAAATAATTTCAATTACATTGCCATAAAAGAAGCAAAAAATATGTGATGCGCAGTGAAGTTTTATGATCGACCGATAGGTGGCGAGCACCATTCAAGAGAGGTTACAAACATTACTTACTTTCAAATAATGTTATGTAATTAAAAAAAAAACTATGAATATGCGGAGCGACATGTGGACCCCAGTGCAGTTTAAAAATGTGGCTAGCGCCATTATGCGAATTAATTTGCAATGGTAAAACCATTAAGCCCAACTGTACCAGATTTTAACTACATGCATCATCTTCATAGTTCTAGAAAGGTTTACAATAACGAAGTTTACTATAATAATAATTTAAATGTATAGTTGAGCGCTAGAAACTAGGTTTGCCAAACTTTTAAGGTTAGAACTTAAAATTTAACCAGATGGATCGATAAAATTATTTCTCCAAAATTAAAAATTATTGCCAAATCATTATTATATCACTTATGTATCTATAAAGGTTAGGGATGTGTCGATTCCTAATTCTACTGATTCTTGAAAATGATTAGTATCTACAATTAGTATCTACAATCAGTATCCACAATCGATAATCGATTCCTAATAAGCAATCGATTCCATTTTCGTTGGCAATATTTCTGTGAAACATAATTTTATCATTATTATGCATCGGTTCTTCTCTATGTTTCTACAAAGAAATTATTCATGCATTGCTTCCTACACAATACACAATAGTTTTGAAGCACTATAAGTTATTAAGTATAATGTTTTTATAAAACATTTGCGATTCCTCGATATTCCTAGGCATCGACCGATACGTTTATTTTTAATCAGCGTTTATTTTTTATAATTATAACAAATACAAATAATAAGAGATAATGTTTATATCTAATCTATCGACAATGGTGCACGTATGATTTTTAAACACTTCTCTTTAAATCATTGCTACTGCAAGCCAAACGTCGATTCGTTGTAGATAGGTATCGCGGACATGAAGAAATAGGATTGCAATATGAAATTGCCGAATCCAAATCAATAACAACCTTTTGGCAACATTTAATTATATTTTTTTGAGTAATTCTTTGATTTTCGTTATTCCGGAATAACGAGTGCAGAACAGCATTCAGAGAAATATAAATTAAAGGTAATTAAATAAAGGTTTTTTGTAATATCTCGATTATTTAAGTAATAAATGAAACATGGAATCTCTGGAATAAAATATTCTCTCAGATAAGAATTATTTTGTTTTTTATTGTCTGAATTGTAGTCAATTTTTTTTTAAAGATTTAGTTTGCTTTCTCGTCTATTATAATATAGATTATGTTCTGTAATAGCAATTTTTTTTCCAAACGTAATAATCGGTAGAATTAGGAATCGACACATTCCTAATCTTTATAAACACATAAGTGATATAATTAGAAATAACCGAAAAATCGGTATCGATAATAGAAAAATATTGCCATTGAAATATTATTGGTCTTAAGTAACTCAATCTTTAGTAAAAATGGAGAACAAAATTGGGACCTTCTCTCCTCCCCCCACCTTCAGCTCACTCTCCAGGAGCGGGGACTTTTAATATTTCTACCTTCTTACTATTCCTAACAAGGCTGAGAAGTCAAAAATTATTGCATATTTCATGCACTCTACACCCCTCATTTCGGTACACTTTATCTGGTGTCGCACTTCTCTCAAATAACACGTTTATTGATACTGATTCCGAAACTAATTGTTCGATTCAAAATTTCTATTTTTTATCTGAAACTTCCATAAATTTAGTATAAGAACCTATATATGAAATTTTGATTAAATACCCATACCTAATATGTTTACCTTCCAACTATTCCTAACGAAGCTATGAAATCGAAAATTATCGGCACTTTATTTGCATATTTCATGCACTCTACACCCTCATTTCGGTACACTTTATCTGTTTTTTGTCGCACTTCTCTCAAATAACACGAAATTTTTTATTGATACTGATTCCGAAACTAATTGTTCGATTCAAAATTTCTATTTTTTATCGAAAAACTTCCATAAATTTAGTATATAAGAACCTAGTATATATGAAATTTTGATTAAATACCCATACCTAATATGTTTACCTTCTAACTATTCCTAACAAGGCTGAGAAGTCAAAAAATTATTGCATATTTCATGCACTCTACACCCCTCATTTCGGTACACTTTTATCTGGTGTCGCACTTCTCTCAAATAACACGTTTATTGATACTGATTCCGAAACTAATTTTTCGATTCAAAATTTCTATTTTTTATCTGAAACTTCCATAAATTTTAGTATAAGAACCTATATATGAAATTTTGATTAAATACCCATACCTAATATGTTTACCTTCTAACTATTTTTTACTAACATAAAGGCTGAGAAGTCAAAATTATTGCATATTTCATGCACTCTACACCCCTCATTTCGGTACAACTTTATCTGGTGTCGCACTTCTCTCAAATAACACGTTTATTGATACTGATTCCGAAACTAATTGTTCGATTCAAAATTTCTATTTTTATCTGAAACTTCCATAAATTTAGTATAAGAACCTATATATGAAATTTTGATTAAATACCCATACCTAATATGTTTACCTTCCAACTATTCCTAACGAAGCTATGAAATCGAAAATTATCGCATATTCCATGCAATCTTCACCCCTCATTTCAGCACTCATTGACTGGACTCCTAGGAAACTATCTTATACATTTCAATGATGATAGAGGTGAGAAGGAAAAACTATTGTTGGTTTTAAATGTTTCATTTAAGGATTAAAATCAGTAATTATATTAAAAAGGCATAACTCCCCAATTCAGTAATCACCCCATATACCAAAAACTAAACACAATAGATAATTATATTAATACTGCAATAAAACTAACAGATCAAATATACCTAAATAAAATAAAACAAGAAATTATAAACAACCTAACAGATAATATGGTCCCGTATAAGATAATAAATAAAAGTTGGTATAAAAATATAAATAAAACAAAAAAATAAAAGATAAAGCCATAATTAAAAATAATAAAGATACTGAGAAAAATAGTAATATTAAAATAGGAAATAATAACAATAAAAGTAACAACAATGATAAAACAAGCTGTAAAACTGGCAAGATAAATGAGCAATTGAAAATCATTGACTTCTACCATAAAAAACAAAGTACGGATGAAGAACTTAATAATAGTATAAAGAGAACACAGTAGAAACAATGCCAAAAACATCTAACATAATTTTAAAGAAAACTTATAACAGAGTGAAATACATCCCAACACTTACAAGACAATTAATAAATAATTTAAATAATGAAAACTTTAAAATTAATGGTGCTTTATATAATAATAATAAAATTAATAACAATAAGAAATACAGAAACAGTGGACAAGTGGACTAAAAAAGATCTGATTTATAAAATAAACTGCAAAGATTGTGAAATGCATTACATAGGTGAAACCAAACAGAATTTAATTAAAAGAGTGAACCAGCATAAATATGACTGCAAAAGAATAATTAGCAAAGAGAAAATAATAAGACTGCACTGTGTGAACACACAAACATGAATTTGACTTTGAAAATACAACCATATTAAATCATGAGTATAAAACCAAAAATAGAAAAATAATGGAAGCAATTTATATAAATAAAACAATAGACCAGGCAGTAAACTACAAAACTGATACACATAAAATTGGTACAAGCTATGCTAAATTAATAGACAGATTGAAAATATAAATAGTCCATAAAAAGAATAAAATCATTAATAAATAAAAGTAATAAAAATGTAAATAATAGTGACAATACAACTAATAGAATGGAAATGGAATGGTAAAATAGGAGCCATATTAAATAGGCCAGAATGTTGATAATAAATAAACAAAACAATAATTGAACATTGCCCAGTGGTGTCAGTGTAGAAGAGATGACCAGTGAGAATATCACAGTGTTAGGTAATAAAAACCAAAAAAGTTAAGTTGATGTAATAATATAGTAAAGAATTGTAAAATAACATAATGATTGTAGAACCTGAAGATGGAGCAACATGACAAGCTCTGAAACATGTAGTTAAATGAATAAGCAAATGGGGAGTTATGCCTTTTTAATATACAGTGGACCTTTCGTTATAACGCGGGTTAAGGGGAAATGAAATCTCCCGCGTTATAGACGTACCCGCGGTATAACGAGGGCAGAAGTATGAATTATTAGGGGTCAAAAATAATGAAAATGCACTCTGATATAAACTCGGGCAGCAACTAAAGGAATAATAAACAGTTTTTTAAAAAGGAAATGAAGGAGATTCTGTGAACCACGAAGGCAGGAATAGAGGCAACGTACGTCATCTAAGTAGGTTACCGGGAAGATATTCAATCGACATCGTCTAAGCAACACATTTCGGCTTATTTCCAGGACGACACAAGCGATGTACACACTTTTTCCTAAATTTTTTTTAAAATTCTAATAAAAAACAAACTTTAAAAAGTTCTAATATTGAAACAAAAACAATGAAACTTGGTTAGACCAATCGTAATTCATTCTAAACGTCCTATTTAGTTTTACTTCCTACGTTAACAACCCATTATATTTTTTTCCTTTACAAATTCCTTTTAATGTTCAGTAAAATTAGTAATGTGTTAAAAAAAAAAAATTAACAAATGTAACTTAATTTTCAGAGTTCCCTTTTTCCCAGAACTTATTAAACTTTGGAACCTTTTCGTTTTTTTCTCTAGTTTTTATGACTCAATTTTCTAATGAATTGTTTTCAAGTTTTCTATTGTTGGTTTTAAAACCATAATACGATGTAATCTTATTTTTTATTTTATTAATTTTAATTAAATCCGGATCGGGAACCGAAGCTTGACCCGCGTTATATCCGAATCCGCGGTATAACGAGCCGCGTTATATCGAGGGTCTACTGTAATTACTATTGTTGATTATAATTAGAGTAAGGCCTGAGAATAAGCTATGGGAAAAGGCAGTTGTCAATATGGGTGGTAAAAGAGAGGGAAGGGAGGTAAATAAAGATAGGTACAACTATAAACGTGAGAAAAGATTGAAGAACATGAAAAGATAAGGAATAGCAGTAGATGAACTAACCAGTCAGGAGATGAGACGTTCGATACATTTGTAATAATTTATCTAATAATTGTACTTACTAATGCTTTACTATTATCTAAATAATAAAACTTTTTTTATTTTAAAAAACAGTTTTTTTCTGACGGGAAAAAAAAGATCATGGATGTATCAATCTATAATCTACTTCTTTTCCCAATTCACATTTTAGAATTGAAATGATCAAACTACTTCAATTATTAATTAAATCGAATTAAAAATTAGTAATTATTCAAAATACACAAAGTTCATTGGAATAATGGGTTTCAAAATGTGACTTTTTTTATTCAAAGTAATAAAGCTCCTAAATAGTAAGTCCTAGGGACAAAAATTATTAAACAAAAAATATTTTCCATTCAATTTATAATCAGAAAACTGTCGTAAATTATTAAATCTCTAGCACTAAAAAATGTGGATATTACTTGACTTTTTCCATTCAAACCAATATAGATCATAAACGGAAGGTCCTAGCACAAAATGGTGTTTACAAAAAGTATTTTCCATTAAATTTCTGACAAGATGGGTGTCGTTAAATTTTCGATCCGTGTTTCATTTATATACGTAAAATGTTACATTTTTAATGGTAAAAAAAAAGTTGCAACTTGACTTTTTTTTTTAAACTAAAACCAATATAGCTCCTAAACGGTAGGTTCCAGCGACAAATGTTATATAACCAACAAAATTGTTGAGGAAATATATAAATCAGAGCAACACCAACAAAGCTAGAGCGTGTCAAAATATGGCTTTGTCTATTTATGATCTCCTGCTTTTATACGAGGGTAAATCAAATATAAACGGTAATTTTCAAAATTATATTTATTGAATAATATTATACAGAAACTACTATACCTTCAACATTTTTCAATGTAGTCTCCTGCATTATCTACACACTTCTGCCACCGATTTGGAAGCTTGAATATTCCCTGTTCATAAAAAGACTGAGGGCGAGTTTTTAACCATTCGCGCACGTGCTTTTCGACGTCTTCATTGTTTTCAAATCGTTTTCCTCCAAGTGATTCTTTCAGGGGCGCAAACAAAAAATAGTCACAAGGGGGGACAGGTCTGGACTGTAAGGAGGGTGTTCGAGAGTTTCCCAGCCCATTTCTTCCAATTTATCCCTTGTCAACAATGCGGTGAGGCCTTGCGTTGTCATGGAGAAGGATGACATCTCTAATGGGCACACCTCGTCTTTTGTTCCGGTAACTGGTTTTTGCTGACTGTAGCACCTGGCAGTAGTAAGCCGCATTCACTGTTCGTTGATCGTGAAGAAAATCAATGAGTAGAACTCCCCTTGAGTCAAAAAAAATTGTTGCAAGAACTTTTCCGGCTGAGAGACGAGTTTTGGCTTTCACTGGGCAGCCTTCATCCTTCCTTCGCCACTCCTTACTTGCCATTTTCGATTCGGGGGTGCAATGGTGGACCCACGTCTCATCACATGTGAAAGAATCACTTGAAGGAAAAACGATTTGAAAACAATGAAGACGTCGAAAAGCACGTGCGCGAATGGTTAAAAACTCGCCCTCAGTCTTTTTATGAACAGGGAATATTCAAGCTTCCAAATCGGTGGCAGAAGTGTGTAGATAATGCAGGAGACTACATTGAAAAATGTTGAAGGTATAGTTTCTGTATAATATTATTCAATAAATATAATTTTGAAAATTACCGTTTATATTTGATTCACCCTCGTATCTTCACCTTCTGACCCAACATTTCGACACGGTCTAACTCAGCTGTTGCTCGGATCAATAATTCTACGAAAGTTACCTTATCATAAACTTAATGGAGAATATTTTATGTTATATTCCATTTATTATAAAAAATACATATATTTTATTATGGATTAATTTTATCACATCTTTTTTTTTCTTTATTTTTTTTTTATTTGAAGGTTCATATTTAATTATAATTACAATATGCCTTACGTCATAAGTAATAAATTGCCAACAAATTATTCGTTTTTTTTCGTTTGTGATATATTGATCAAGTATTAGCATTGGATCAGAGACATGGGCCTCCAGGTAGATATATGAAATGTCTGTGTAGCGCTTAATAGATTTGGTGGGAAACTAGAGTGTAAAGCGGATTAACAGCCAGTACATGACCGAACTACCACACAACACCATTAGAGCCGCTGGCATACCTTGGAGGCTTTCATACGTTTTAAGATATAGTGAAAATAGACAAAATTTATTAGTACATATAGAATCTTTAAATTATAGAAATATTAGTTGCATTTCATTTATATGTTGAATTTTATTTTTCTTGATTCGCATTTATGTATTTATTAGAG
>RCWM02000533.1:0-115000 GCA_003667255.2 Euschistus heros
GTTTAAGCTTTTTCTTCTCCACACCACAGATTTTAGCAAATTTAAAGACAATTTATAGTGATAAGGAAAGATATAATCATCTTTTTTTTTTTTTTTTTTTTAAAGGAAACATTTTTATTCCACAGGAACGAGTTTAGGATTCCTACAGTCTTCCTTTCTCTTAATATTATCAATGAAATATCTTAATTAATAGAGGATTCCTTTCCAGGAAGGATTAGTAGACCTCCATATCTCTAATCTTCAATGCTAAAAAATGTGCTCGAAGAGTTGAGGGACACAAAACTCTTTCTTCTTTAGATTTATTTCCATGCCCTTTTCAGAATACTGCTTAGAGTTTCCTCAGCATGTATTCCAGATCATATTCCTCAGTGGCAATGAGTTGATAAACTCCTGCAATTTGTATTATGAATTAGATATCTTTCAAAATCTCCAAACCCATGTGTTAATATTTCTCTCCTATTTCTAGAAAGGTTGTTTAATAACCATGTTAAAGAGAGTAGGTGATTAGCAGCAACTTTGATTTAATCCTTTGGTGATGTGTAATGCTGAGGGGACATGATATCAAAACTTTTTTTTAAAAATACTTTTGTATACAATTAGTAACGCTGCTATTTCAAAATTTAATTCCCAATTCTGCACCTTTATAAAGGCCTTGTATGTCTTATCTCAGACTATCACTTATCTCTGACAAACAGTGCTTTCCACACCGTATTTAAAGGACCTAAGTCTAAGCTTTCTAAAGGTGGATAAAGGCTAAATGTACCTCCTGGACCAGAAGTCTTGGAAGTCCACCAAATGCTTTAAAAAAAAATTGGGATATAGTAAAAACTTGACCTAAGATGGCCCAGCCTGAATCCTGCTTCTACCTCTGTTATTTTCTTCTTTATTTTATCTTACAGCCAATATTTTTAATACACAATACATGCTTAGGTAACAGATTGATACAAGCTACTTGTAATTGTTGAGTCTTTATAATTGTTCAAATATGTTTTACTAACACCTATATGTATTTTTTTTAAAATAAAATCTTGGCAGTACAATTAAATAAGGACAATGTTGTTTAAAGATTTATTTAGCTGAATTCGATTGTATCATAGTTGGCCGATTTATTTTTAATTTGTTATATATTTTGGCAACTTTTAATTGGCTTCTAAAATTTTTTGTTAAAAAAAATTGACACAATAATTTTGGTTGATTTTGTGTTATTTATCATTTGTAAGATTACTAAATAAACAAATTATTAACATTATTAGCAATGGCGAGGAGGATAAATTAATGAATTACCAGTCAAAATGTCTAAAAGTAAGTTTTTAATAGGTTAGAACCACTAGCGCCAGGTCGGTGATCGAAAACAGAACGATGGCTGGCAATAGGTTATTCTAATAACAGTTGAGAACTGTTGTAGAACTGGAGTGATTGTAATAACTGCAGTGATTCTAATAACTGGCGTTATTGTAAGAACTGCAGTGATTCTAAACGTTATTGGATCCCGAAGAGTTATTGGCAACAGCAGTGATTGACGGGCGCGCATTCTAGCGGTAGGGCAGGGGTTTACTTGAATCACCTATTACTGGAATAACCTATTATTGGAACCTACTACTGGGATAGAGCCATAACGTAGTAACCTAATACCAAAAAATAACTGTTTAGCCCACCTCTACTAAATATTGGACTTGACGTAAGCATAGAAGTGTTCATGGTTATTAGTGACGAATAGATCTCTTTAATAACTGTGTAACATTTGGGGAAAACTAGGGAAGTGAACCACAGGTTTTCAGGGCAGCGCTTTGAAACTGCAATATATAAGGAAACTTCCTGTTTTCAGTGTAAATCGATTTCTGTTGAAAATATTTTTCAACAGCCATCATTCTTCAAATTCTCTATATTTTATTATGTAGAACATATATATAGATATTGGAATGTATACGCATATATGTCTAAAAATCAGAAATTTGTCAGAAGAGAAAGTTGACATTACGACTTGCGCAGGGCACCAATATGGGTTGGCCAAAGTATTTATCTCATTTTGGACGACAATCGACATATCTACTTTTCCCAAATGGCAGAGAAATATTTCCATATTGTTTCTAGCCCAATCCTGTCTCGTATAACTTAAGTAGTCCTCATGCTGATTTTACTTAAAATTGGTTACACACGGTGGATGAAATGGAAATGTGAAGAAACTTTTTCTGCATTACTTCTGCATCTTTATTTTGTTTATGGACGAAGACGTTTTGATTCAGGTGGGATCTTCCTGCAGGAGATCTATTTCTATCTATATAGTGGAATGTGATTGTTTTTAAAATGTGTCCGTTTAATTAAACAGTTTTCACTGGGAAAAACATATATTTTTAGTGAAAAGTGTTGACTTAAAAGTGTAGTGTACCATTATAAAGAAGTGAATTAAAATTTCGGCAATGGCTGAAGCTTCTCAAGGTGTGGACATCCCAATTATTGATACGTCTATTGGTGCCTATGACCACGGTTCATGGAACGTCTCCATCTGAAAATAGTCCAATCACTAGAGACAAAGTTCGTATTTCTTCCTGGATGGGAAAATCAGTATATTATAGATAGACATATCCATCCCAATTTTCGCTGATAATCGTTCGACTTTATTCAGACCGCATGTTGACTTAACACTGCATGAGGAACAGTTAGAGAAAATCTTAGACTCACTTCTACCAATGCCAATGCCTCCCAAACAATTCACTCCTGCTGAAGTACAAAATCAAATCAAACAATTACTAAAAAATATTTCTCCAGGTAATGATCTTTACAGCTGAGGTACTACAAAATCTACCCAGCAAATCATTAGTTTTCTTTTCTAACCTTTATAATAACATTCTCAGAACAACAAAATTTCTCCTAAAATGGAAATATTCCGTGCTATTAATGATTCATAAGTCAAACAAAGACGGGCATATTAGCCTTTTACCAAACTCCTAAAAAAAAAAAAATAATTGAAAAATTACTACTAGACCGTATTACTAAATTACTGACTGAACTAAATACAAATTAAAGCAACAATTCTTAGGCTTCTGCACTAACTGAAATATGTTTGCTTCTTGGTTCGGGTCGCGTAGCGGAAATATATGCATCAGATGATTCTAAAACTATTAGACAAAAATTTTCGCAATAACTACCCAAAATGCAAAAATATGCAGATAAATTTATAGTGATATTTGTTCCGATACATACCGATATTAATACAATAAACGCCAACTTAACGCGGGTTAATGCGTGTTCTATAATCTTGCTTCAGATTTGCTATTGAGTTTATTAGGTTCTCTTAATGGTTTGTATTTGACGGCTACTATGTCAACATTTACATAAAAGTTATAAAATACTAATCACTTAAATGTACAACAAACATCAAATTATATTTTTAAAAAGGTAGATTATACTGAAAAATGAAAGTTTCTATATTTTCAGCTTTAAAAAAATTCTTTTTGGTTAAGGAAATTGGTTCAAATCAAACAAAATACAAATTTTGCGCTTGCCCACCTGTTAACATTGATAACGAATCTTTATGTCGAACTGAGAAAGTTACTTACTGAGGACTTAGGCTCGGTAGAAGATTGACATGGGGTCCAAATGTCAAGACAAAAAAGCTGATAATACAGCTAAGACTGCGACTACTATAATCCATACTTCAAAGACGCTCTAAAGTAACTTTAAAGCAGAAACTTAACATTCACAGTTAGTTATTAAAACTGGGCTTACGCAGTAAGTACGCCTACCGTCCAATAAAAACCCATTTTCATAAAATACAAACATTTCAATCTAAGGCTGGTCTCACATTGGAATCGACTTTGTGCGACTATCGACTACAGAAGATGTCGTCCGACCTGGTAGTACGACTTGGAGCTCTCACATTGGAACATACCCAACATAGTCGATAGTCGTTGACAAGAGGCGATTGTGTTGCATTCCGTTGTAGTTTTCATTTAATATTTTATTTAAGATATTAACGGATTATTTAACCTGATTTAGAATAGTAGTTTGTTGGGGAAATATGATAAAATAAATATTGTTAAATATATTTACCTTTGATCTCTGATTATTCACAACATCGTTCCAAAGGCTCTGTTGAACATCTCTAGAACGGTAAAGATCACTTTTTTTATTCACTTTTTTATTTTCTTGAACTAACCAAATTAACTTTTTTGTGTCCATATTCAAAACTACACTACCAAGTCGGAAGAAAATCCAGTAGAATAGGATCGAATTGCAGAATGGATCTAAACGCACGTAGTCGCATGACCAAGTCGGTTCCAATCTTTTGTTCCTATCTCCAAGGGCGGATTACATTTCTACAAACGGGAAAGTTTATGCGTAATCGTGTGAATATGTACGACCAAAAGTCGTGAGACCAGCCTAAATTCCTAAGACTGGTAATAGACTCACCTTCTACGAGTCAAACGAAGCGCTACTTAGAGACTTGCGTATTCCTAAATTACAATTTAGGGCCATTATCATAAAATTTACTGATATTTTCATGACAAACTACGTGAGCACTGTAACAAACATGTACAGAATACGGCAAAATTACAAAGTCCTGACATAACTCAAAGGAGGCTTAAAAAGAGCTGAATGGTGGATATTTTTGTCTAATTCCTAATAATATAGTATCACGTCTGGAGAGTGTACCACTGGTTGCTGACCACTGCATGCCTGATCAAGTCTGTTTTTTTTTAAATATAACCTCACATTCACTGGATGTAAACATAGTTGTATAGTTGTGACTAAAATTATAATTTAAAAAAAAAAAAGATCCTGCAGGGTGGCCAATGCTGTAATGACAAAATGTGATCGGATTAAATATTTCAAATATAGTTTTAAAAGAAGAGGGTGATGCTAAAATAATTCAGACCATATTAATAATATTAATGTTTAACTAAAATATTCCTTTGAAAATCATTTTTAAAAAATACCGATCCATAATATTATTGGCAACGCATTCCTTTTTTAAAAACTAAAACTAAGAAAAAATTAATAACAAAACATGGCAGTAAAATTTTATTTATATTACGATTGATTTTTGTTGTTTTAAAAAAATTCAAAGATTAATAAATTTATGTTCGTTTATATCAGTCTGAAAATAAGAATATATCGGCATTTATTTATCTCTTGAAGATATTATATTATTTTCTTCTTGAGCTGTAAAAGAAATCTTGGATTTTTCAGTTTCAGTTGAGAACACTTTCAAGTTCACTAATACCAAGCGTTCCACCAAGAGTGGATCCAAGTCCACCAGTGAGCTCTCCGACTGTACCGGCGAGAGTTGAAGTTAGAGATGAGACAGTTCCACCTAGACCAGACGTGAGCTGGGGAACCGCACTGAGCAACTGAGGAGCTGCCATGGCTAGCGAGGCACATAGAACGACAGAAAGGATGATAAGGAACTTCATGTTGGATACAGGAGGCTTAGCAGAACCTCAGTACTTATAGCACTCTCACAGCTGAGCAATTATTTGATGAGATACAGCTGTTTACACAAACGTTGAAAGCTGAACTCCTTTTGTAAACAAAGAAGGAGGCTATAGAAGTAAATATTGGTGATTCTGTTGGAGAAATATTAACATAATCTAAAGGTTCGGTGAATAATGAATAAAATAATATAATGAAGATAGTAATAATATTAATACTTTTGTAAAACATACCAAATACCATACAAATAAGAACAATCAATAAACAGCGACCAATGAGAATACATAAAAGGGCGTTAAGCCCCAACAAACAAACAAAAATGTAAACACACTCGATATAGAAAGTTGGTTGGTATGGACTGTTGGCACATTTGTATCAAAACTTGGAAATATCAAAATTCAATTCTTTAGTTGCAACAAAACAGCGTATTAATCAAGAAAGTTACTAAATCTCAATCAATAATAAAACTATTAATACTACCTGAACGGAAAAGTATATTCAGAATACGTTGGCGATATGCTATAATAAAAATACTTATACTTTTTTACGGATAATCACAAAAAAAAAAAAAAAAAAAAAAAAAAAAAAAAAAAAAAAAAAAAAAAAAAAAAAAAAAAAAAAAAAAAAAAAAAAAAAAAAAAAAAAAAAAAAAAATTTAGATCGAAATTTCCAAAAGACAGGACGGAAGGATCCCCACTCAGTACTATTTTCTAACAAAGGCAAAACTCCTGAATGAAGAATTAGTAATTAAAGAAGGACTTTTTTTTCGTGGCTCAACGTCCTTATGTACTGCTACAAGGGAAGGAAGGACAGGTTATCATACAGGTTACCAACCTATTCTATTTTTATCTATTTGGTTCCTTTAAGTGATAGGGTAGGACTTATAAAACCTTATATACAAGCTCATAAGACAGTTTCAGATCTGTTTCAGATCTTCATCAGACTGTTTAGCACGTAGACAGGGACGTTTGCAATGTCTTTTTATATTCACAGTTAGTAGGACTGTTGATGAGAAGGAGCAACTGGGTTTCGGTCCTGTTGGTTATTAAGCGGTTGCTACTCATTTTTTATATGTAGGACTGTGAAAATTCATTTTGCAGGACCACCACGAAGCTATTATTAACAGATTCAACAGGGAATCAAACCTACAAACTTCTGAACAGGTGGCTGTGGGAATCTAGCTTCAACCAACGGCTCCACATTTTCTACTTAATATTTTGGTTTTAAATTGTAACTGTTATGTTTATTTTGTGTACAGAAATGGTCATTTATTGTTTAGGAAATTGTAAGATTACTGGCCACTTAGACGAATCTAATTCGAAAAAAAATCTTTATCTTTCAAATAAATTTTTGTCCAGTATCATGTTCAAATTTTCCTTCAAAAGTTCAAATTCATATTTTGAGCATATACAGCAATGATAACAACCAACATGTTATTGACGACAATCGTTTCTGTAACGACAGTCTGTGGTTACAGCTTTTTCTAGAATTCTAATAAAAGAATCATTGCCCATCTTACAAATAAAGATTGAGTTGTGTAGAAAAAGTTTCTTCCTTTTTTAATTTTAAGCACCATGTGTGATCAATTTTAAATAAAGTCAGAATGAGGATTCATAAGGTAAAACTGACAGCAATCGGCTTGAATAAATATGAAAATATTTCTGTAGTGATTGAGAAAATTACATAAGTCGATTTATGTGTCTTATCTATTTGGTCCTCTTTATTACAAAATCGAATCCCTTATGGAAATGAATTGGTCTTTGACATCAATATGCTAGGGAATATCATTATAAACCTCCAACTATTATGCGAAAGTTAATTAGTCATTAAAGTGGTCTTTCTATCAACCGATTGGTAAATAGCACTATCCATGCTTTTGTCGACTCTAAGTATAACACTCGTCAGGCTTTCATAAGCCAAGAGACTAAACCCACTCTCAAGTACTTAGGATTATCATGCTTCTTTGCAATTGAAAATAAATAATTTTGCACAACCACCCTTTGCAACACGTACAATTACTGAAATGACCATGAAAAATCTTATACTAACATTACCAAATTAATAAATTCTGTGGCTCCAATCAACCGAAAGATATCAGACAGTTTTATTGTTTGTTTGTTTGTTGGGGTTTATAGGCATAAAACCCTAGGGTCATCAATGCCTGTGTAGTTATATATATAGGTATATTTTCACAGAAGATTGGGGTCAGGAAGGGTGCCACGAACAGAGGCGCACCCCCAAGGAGAGACGAGCCGCACCCGCCGAGCAGGAAATGCGCCACGGCTTGCTTATTTATATGAATACATATTTTCTTCTATTTAAATTATATACGAAGCTTATAAGTAGGATGTGGATAAAAACCATTTACATTTCTTCTACATGGAAAAGTCCAAATCCTCACAAGGTTCGGAGCATAACTAGCCCAAGCAGCCATGTCGCATTTCCCACCAAGCGGGACCGATCCGCCCCAACCCCAGGAAGCGGCCCCCTCCCCCCAGCCCCCATCCGAACCCTAAGAAATTAAATAAATTTCCGAAAAGAAATAAAGAAGGAAATCAACTAAAAATAAATAGGAAATAAATAAAAATAGAAATTTAATAATAGTTATGAAAATCAATTAAAGTTTGTTCATCAGTTCATTTTCCTTTAGGAAACTTAAGACTGATTTAACTTTAGATTCGTCATTGCCAAGAACGTCCGAGATAATTGTTGTAAGCCCTAATTTAGTTAGTTTTGGTAGATAAAAGAAACATTCCTGAAATATGTGGTTAACTGTTAAAGAGCTATTGCAATGCTGACATTTAGGTGGTGGTTGTTTCATAATTATATGTAAATGGGTTAACTTTCTATGGCCTATTCTCAATCTGGTCATGACAACTCTCTGCGATTTAGACGACTTGATGTGACCCAAGGCTTTACCGACTTTTTTATTGTTTTCAACTTGTTTGGTGGGCTTTCGTTCCACGTACATTTCCAATTTTCAATTATTTTAATTTTGAAGGGATGGCTCATTTCCTGAGGTGTTAAAATAGCAATGCCACGATCTGGGAGTGTAAGTGCTTGCTTCGCTGCTGTGTCTGCAAGCTCGTTACCAATAATTCCTGTGGTAACACTGTAGTAACAGGGTCACCTGTGGTGTAGTGGTTAGCATAGCAACCTACTAAACCCAAGATCGCGGGTTCGCAGCCCGGCAGATGACCTTAGGATTTTTTAAAGGGAGTAAAAAATCCTTAGCTATGCCGTCCTTCGGAAGGGACGTAAAATGGGGGTCCCGAGCCTGTGCGATGTCAGATACTCGTTAAAGATCCCTATCCTAATTATACCTGGATAGGCAAAATTTACGACTCCCACCGTAGCATCGTCCGATTAACCATAGCAGCATAAAGTGACGTTAAACGAAATAAACAAAACAAACACTGTAGTAACAGTGTGCAACCTCCAGTAGACTGAGAGTGAGTGGTGTAATACAAGAGAATTGTACAATAAAAGAAATGTGTGATTGAGACTAAAATTTGGGTTTTTGTTAACCTTAAAATACAACATGGTGTCAGGTGTAAACATTGTTATTTAATCTAGTAAGTGGTCATTTGTGATAGTGCCAGAGTGTTACAATGGAGTTTAAACCGCCAGCTGAGCTATCGTTTACGGGTAGTATTGCGGAAAATTGGAAGAATTGGAAGCGGAAATTGGAATATTATCTTTTGGCGACCGAAAAGGATAAAAAAGAAGATAAAGTCAAAATAGCAATTTTACTTAACTTGATTGGTGATGAGGGTTTGACTATTTTTAATACGTTTGAACTATCTACCGAGACGTCGACATATGATGCTGTTATTAAAATATTTGACAACTACTGTAAAGAAAAGAAGAATGTATTGTTTGAGCGCCATAAATTTTTTAAAACATTGAGAATTGAGGGTCAGACTATTGATAATTATGTGACAGTACTTCGCACTATTGGAGATAACTGTGAATTTGGTGATCAGTTAGAATCTTTAATTAGAGATCAAATTGTGTTACACTTAGCAGATCAAGGGCTACAAGAAAGAATTTTAAGAGAAAGTGAGCTAGATTTACTAAAAGTGATTGATTTTGTGAAAGCATCTGAAACTACAAAAGAACAAGTGACGTTAATTCAAGAGAAATCTGTAGAAGTTCATGGACTAAAAAGGGGTAGTAATAAATCTAATTATAACACTGATAATGATGAGGGCAGGAAACTGAATCATAATCTTATCCCTAAAATGGGGAATCACAGAAGTGTGAATAGCAATAATGATGCTGTATACTATCAATGTCGGAAGTGTGGAAATAAACATAGAGCCAATAATTGCCCAGCATATGGAAAATATTGCAATAAGCCAAATCACTTTGCAATTGTGTGTTTTAAAAACAAGAAAAATATAAATTTAGTAAAACAAAATAACTACGAATGTGAACAGGATTGTGCGGATTCTCTCATTGACTCTTGTGAATTATTTGAGAGTTCAAGAAAAAATTATAAAGTTGATCTTGTACAGTGGTCACAAAATATAATTGTTAATAACAAGGAATTAGAGTTCAAGCTTGATACAGGAGCTGAGATTAATGTAATGCCATTAAGCTGTCTGTTCAAATTGGGAGTAAGTACTGACAATATATGCAATGATAGAAAGATAATTTTGGAGGTGTTTGGAGGTAATCAATTAAAGTCTTCAGGAGTTATTAAATTGAATTGTAGTGCCAATAAGGTGAGGGATTGTCAGCTTAGTTTTGTTTTAGTGGAGGATGCAGATAATAAGAAGAAAATGGAAATTTTGAAGAGAAATGAAGACATATTTAATGGAACTGGTATGATAAAAAATTATGAGTGTCACATCAAAGTGGACAAATCTGTAGCACCAGTCATCAGACCTCCTAGAATAGTATCTTTAGCTATTAGGAGCAGGTTAGAAGAAAAATTAAGCCTATTAGAGAGAGGAAAAATTATTGAAAAAAGTCCAGTGACATGGCTCAGCAATCTTGTAGTAATTGAAAAATTGGATGGAGGCCTTCGAATATGTTTAGACCCAACTGATTTAAACAAAGCCATCATTAAAACACCTGCATTAATATCTACCTTGCAAGAAGTTACTTCTCAGTAAGCAGGTAAATGTTGGTTTTCCTTGCTTGATCTTAAGGAGGGCTTCTATAATATTAAACTGGATCAAGAGTCATCTAATATCTGTGCCTTCTCAACACCTTTTGGATGCTATAAGTTCCTGAGACTCCCATTCGGCGTATCCAATGCCCCTGAGGAGTTCCAAAGAGTAAACACTTCCATATTTTCAGATATTCCTGGACTTATAATATATTTTGATGACATTTTAATTGCAACTGAGACTGAAAAAGAACATGATGAAGTGCTAAATAAAGTATTAGAAAGGGCCAGGTCAAGTAATTTAAAATTTAATCCTCGTAAATTTCAATATAAAAGCAATAAAGTCACATTTTTGGGATTTGAGTTTGATAAAAATGGGATGAAAGTGGACCCACAGAGAATTGAAGCTATTGAAAGTTTAGAGAACCCTAGTAATAAGAAGGAATTACAGAGAATTTTAGGCATGCTTAATTACATAAGAAATTTTATTCCAAATTTTGCTGATGTAACTTCTGATTTGCGTACCCTTTTAAAATGTAATGTTGAATTTATTTGGACAGATGCTCCTTCTATGATTCTGAAAAATATAAAAGAATTAATTACGAAAATTCCGGTATTAGCGCATTTTGATGCAGCTAAGGAAATTGTTATTGAATGTGATGCATCTAAGGATGCAATAGGATGCTGTTTAATGCAGAAAGGACAACCTGTATCCTATGCGTCAAGATCGTTGTCACCAACAGAAAAGAATTTTGCACAAATTGAAAAGGAGTTATTAAGTCTTCTTTATGCCACATCTAAATTTCATTTATACATTTATGGGCGTAAAACGTTTGTCAGAACAGACCACAAACCTCTTGTGTCTTTAATTAAAAAGAATGTTGGAGAAATACCATCACCCAGATTGCAGCGAATGATTCTGAAATTAATTAAATATGACTTAGAATTGAAATATGTGCCTGGTAAGGAGTTATATATTGCTGACTTGTTGTCAAGAGGTTGTGGAAATGAGGAGAGCATCAGTTCTGAAGAAGATTGGATTAGTGAAATAGTCCATGAAGTAGCGTCTAATAATTATGAAGTGCAGGTCACACCTAGAAGAAAAAAGATCCTTGAGGAAGAGACCGCTAAGGATAAGATATTGCAGCAGCTAGTGCAGTACTATATGAAGGGATGGCCTGCCAATAATAAGGATGTGCCAGAAGAATTAAAAATATATTACAAATTTAAAGATGAAATTTGTGTTAGTTCAAATTTAGTATTTGTTGGCCGTAAGCTGTTAGTGCCTTTTTCCTTGAGAAAAGAAATGTTAGAGAAGCTTCATAGTCCGCATTTAGGAGTCAGCAAAACACAAGCAAGGGCAAGACAAATATTTTACTGGCCAAAAATAAACTCAGACATTGAAGAATATGTACTAAAATGCAAAGTATGTGAGACTTTTAGAAATAAAAATATAAAGGAACCTTTATTGCCCTTTCCGGTTCCATCTAGACCTTATCAGCGTGTTGGTATGGATTTCTTCCAACTAGGAAACTATTCTTACCTTATAATTGTTGATTATTTATCAGCTTGGTTTGATGTTGTAAAGATGCCATATAAGACAGCATCAGAAACAATTAAGGCTATCAAACCTATATTTGCCACACATGGCATACCTGATGAAATTGTGGCTGATAATATGCCTTTTTCATCATTTGAGTTCAAACAGTTTTGTCAAGGATGGGACATAAAATTAACCAACACTAGCCCACACTATCCACAATCAAATGGAATGGCGGAAAAAGCAGTAGGTATTTGCAAAGGCCTTATGAAAAAATGTTACCAATCTGGACAAGATTTTAATATAGGGTTAATGGAGTATAGAAACTGTCCAGTTACAGGACTGTCACAAAGCCCAGCACAAATAATGATGAGCAGACAACTAAAAACAGTCCTCCCAACTATTGAACAATGTCAATGACCAAATGTCATTAGGGTGAAGGAAGATAAGGAGATTCACCAGCAAAGGTCCAAGCTGTACTATGACAAAACATCACAGCAGAGAAGAGGGTTCAATGATGGTGAGAATGTGGTCCATAGAAGAGGAAGGAGATGGGAGCCAGCTCAGATCATTAAATCTAACTATGAGCCTAGATCTTACATGATAAGAACAGAAGATGGTCAAACATTGGTGAGGAATTCAGTCCATCTCAGGAGATCAAGAAATCCTTTTATTTTGAATGGAGAACAAAATAATTATCTCACTACTGTGGAAAATAAGACAACTGAAAGTGATGAATCAAATACTGAGACACGACTGGTTCCAGTTCAACCCCCGCAAGATCCACAAGGCATTCACCCTGAGTTTTAAGAAAACATTTGGCAAAAAGTTAAGTACAATATTTGAGACAAAAAGGGAAGATTTAAACATTATTTAAGATTCGTAACACCAGGGTTTTCAATCAGTTACATAGTCCTTGAGGTAAGAAGGAGTCTTGATCAAACGTCGAGGTCTCAAGGGACACTCAGGGAATCCAATTTCATTAGAGGGAGGGCCCTGATCAGATGGAGTGGCAGAAGGTTCTTTTGGATGTACGATGCGAGAAGGCTCTAATATTGGAGCGGGTTCATTACCGTTAGGGAGAGGCTGTTCCAACATTTCAGGAGTTCCTCTAGGCGCCAATTGTCTCAGAGAAACGGTTGATTCTGATCCATCCTTCTTGCGGATTAGGGCGTAATGTGCGTTAGCCTCGAGTAATTCCACCTCTTCGACAGGGTCTTCATATTTACTGAGTCGCACGTTCCTTTTGGCGAGCACAGGTCCAGGCGTTAACCAAGATGGCAAGGTGACTCCATTGGCTGAGCGGCGAGGATGAATGAAAAACCGTTCGTGGGGAGTGAAGTTAGTCGCTGTGCAAAGTAGGGATCGAATAGCGTGAAGCGATTCATGTAGGACCTTCTCCCAGTCCTCTGTCCGCAGTCCTTGAGTCTTCAAAGAGAGACAAATTGTTTTCCATAGAGTTCCATTGAGGCGTTCAATTTGCCCGTTCCCTTCCGGATTATATGGGGTTGTTCTGCTGGTGGCTACACCATTCGAATGGAGGAATTCCTTAACTTCCCTAGACATGAAGGAAGCTCCTCGGTCAGAGTGGACGTAAGCTGGCATTCCAAATAAACAGAAAAGATTTTTGAGACATTCAACCACAGTGGCAGCAGAAACATCATGACAGGAATATGCAAAAGGGAAACGGGAAAACTCATCAATGATGGTGAGGAGGTAGAAGTTCCGTGATCTGGATGGGAGAGGACCTTTAAAATCTATGTTGATGCGTTCAAATGGAGAGGTTGCCTTTATCAGGGTCCCAGAAGTCTTTAAGTACCTAGGTTTTACTTCAGCGCAGATGTCACAGCTTGAAGTCATCTTCTTGACATCCTCAAGTGAATAGGGAATGTTTTTACTTTTGAGCCAATGGTACATCCGTGTAACACCAGGGTGGCACAAAGATTGGTGAAGCTGGAGCAAGTCAGTAGAAGTTGAAGCATTACAGACACGGGAGAGTGTGTCTGCCTTGGTGTTGTCTTGACCAGGACGGTAAGTTATATCATACACAAACGGAGCCAGCTCCAGCCGCCATCTAGTGATCTTCTCATTTTTGATCTTACTCCCATGCTTCCGGTCAAAAATAAAAGACAGAGCCTCTTGATCAGTTATGAGGCGAAAATGTTTGCCAAGGAGAAATGCTCTCCAATGTTTCAAGGATTCAACAATAGCCGCAGCCTCCTTTTCAATCGAAGGGTGACCACTGATTTCAGATTTGCTAAGTGAACGCGAGAAAAAGGCAACCGGGCGTCCATCTTGACTAAGCGTAGCTGCTAGTGCAAACTTAGAAGCATCGGTTTCCGCTACAAGCGGGCGAGATTCATCAATAGTAGTGACGACTGAGCTGGCAATATCCTTTTTCAGATTTTCAAAAGCAGAGGCAGCAGGTGGATTCAGCGGAAATGATTTGGCATCAATTAATTCCCGAATTTTATCTGAAAACTTTGGTATCCACTTCGAGTAATGAGCGAAGAAACCAAGAACTCTCTTCAGTGATTCCGAGTTATGTGGCAGTGGCATATCCAACAACGGCGCAAGGCGCGAAGGGTCCGGCTTGATTGAGTGGAATGAAACAAGATGTCCAAGAAGTTTTACGCTTGCAAGGTCAAATTTACTTTTCTCATTGTTGATTTCAATACCGAGTTTATCGAGTGTCAACATAAGCTTGTTTAAATTTTTGTCATGGTCAGATTTATCCATTCCACACACAGTTATGTCATCGAGGTACGAATACACTCCGGTGAGGTTTCCGGCAGTTATTATTTGGTCTATTGCGCGTTGGAAGCAGGCTACTCCATTTGTTACGCCGAAGGGTATGAGGGTAAACTGATAGAGCTTACCTATTGCTTCAAAACCAGTATATTTCTTCTCATCTTCGCATATTGGGATCTGATGATACGCTTGCCGTAAGTCTATGACACTAAAATGCTTGTAATTAGCAACTTTTCTGACAATTTGGTCAACATTTGGTAAGGGGTAGGCATCAAGTAATGTATACCGATTTATTGTTGGTGAATAATCCACCACAAGTCTCTTCTTCCCATGGTTATTCACAACCAATACCTGAGCTCTCCATGGAGAATTGCAGGGCTCGATTACTCCTTCTGAAAGTAACCGGGTGATTTCTGTCTTTATAAACTGTGTGTCTTCGTCACAGTATTGACGGGACCTAGTGGCAATTGGACGACAGTTTGGAGAGAGATGGTCAAACAGACGTACAGGGTCAATCTTGGCTATAGCTGTATATGAACAGATAGTGAGAGGCGCCTTACCGCCGCCAAATTCTAACAAAATATTCGAATGTTCTTTCAGTATATCATGTCCGATGAGAATATCGGAACAGAGTTTTTTTTAGAACCGTCAACTTACATTTATTGTAAGTGTGTTCAGCTATTTCGAGATTTATGATAATGAATCCTTCGACTTTGGTCCATAAGGACGTAGATGCCATGGATACTCTTCCTTCATTAGGTATAAGGGAATGTTGTGGACCCTGACAAAGTCAAGGCTGACAAAGCTACCAGAACTCCCAATGTCCACAAGACAGTTGCATGGTATTCCATCTACAAGAGCAGGGGTAACAGCACGGCTTAAATGAGACAAAAACCCATCGTTCAGTGATGCTAAGACAGCTGAAGATACAGATTTAATTTTTCGATCATTTTTCTTCGCTTTTTGACAGACACGGGCATAGTGACCCTTGATTTTGCAATAGGAACACTCTGATTCAAGAGCGGGACAAGCCAAGCGCGGATGGCGAGTAAATCCACAAAAGAAACAATGGCTGCCCTTCTTCTGAACTGTTCCAGCACAGAGATCGTTCGACTCATGTGGTGTTGTCTGATATTTGGCGTCAACGGAACGTCTACCAGAATGGGAGGTAGGAGGAATTGAATTCGGTTCACTGCCAATTCCCGCGCAAGAAAAGTCATTTGTGGTATTTGAGTAACCTTCAGCTTGTTTATGGGCCAGCTCGAGAGTTTGTGCGCGTTGTATGACGTCGTCCAGGCTCAATGTTTTGGACTCTTCAAGTAAACGTTGACGAATTTGAGAAGAGAGTAGTCCATTAATAAGGGAATCGCGAATATACAGGTTTTTGTGTTCTTCAGCAGAAACCACCTTGAAGTTACAGTCTTTTGCCAACAACCTAAGAGCCTGAACATATTGGTCAACACTTTCGCTTTGCTGTTGTTTACGTATAGCCAAAATGTGACGTGCAAATATTTCCCCTTTTTCTTTAACGTAAATCTTAGTCAGGGTTTCAACAGCTTCATTATATGTTGTAGTCTCTGAAATCAGTTTATAAACATTGAATGAAAGAAAATTTTGGAGTACCTTCAGTTTTTATTAGCGTCGTCCAACGGTTCAGTAGATAAAGAGATGAAGTTTCGGAAGGTTTTTAGCCAATGAGAGAACTCATCTCCAGCAGACGGCGAATCTGGACTTGTACAGAATTTGTCGGGCCTTAGATACTTTTCCATTGCGAGTTTTAAGTTTTTTGTTTTATTTTAAAACGTTTTACACAAATACACATCCACTAAATCACAAACTAAACAACGGTACTACCGTGATTGAATCTCCCGAATCTAAGGTTATAGTTTTAGTTTTAATTCTAGCTAATAAAATTGTGATGTAAGAAAACGAATGCTTTACCTTTAGAAAAGGTTTTTATTAGCTAGAAACGACAACAGTACAAAAGAAAAGGTTTGCACAATGCTACACAATGTTAACATTCAGTTAGACTAACAGTAGGGGAGGTTTCCCCATATGAGCAGGATTAAAATCACTACATCTTGTATCTTATATGTATGTTATTGATTGTGTAATTGTTGATCATGAATTGAAATAAAAGGAGGGAGATGTGGTAACACTGTAGTAACAGTGTGCAACCTCCAGTAGACTGAGAGTGAATGGTGTAATACAAGAGAATTGTACAATAAAAGAAATGTGTGATTGAGACTAAAATTTGGGTTTTTGTTAACCTTAGAATACAACAATTCCAATGTGACTTGGTACCCAGATAAAGTCGACCGACTTTCCCGAATTTTGCAGTATACTGAGGAAGTAGTGGATTTTTAGGATGACTGGATGTTTGGGATACATGTTATTTAAACCTTTTAGTGAACTTAGTGAATTTGTTACTATTGCGATGTTGTTTTGTTTTATTGATATGGAGTAGTGAAGTGCTGATGCTATTGCATTAAGTTCTGCTGTATATATATTGCATAATTTGTGTAATTTTATTTTATGAGTGGAGTTGTGGGTAACAAAGGAAGATGCAGTTGAATCGTCAGATTTAGATCCGTCAGTATAGATTACGAAAGGTTCTGGTATGTTTTGAAGTAGACGGGCAAATTCGAATTTGCATTCACAAGGAGAAGTATTATTTTTGGAAAGTCGGGTTAAATGAAGTAGTGTTTTGGGCGATTTGATTGTCCATGGAGGGGTATGAACTTCATATTTGTGCACAGGTAATTGTTTGAGGAATTTAATGGCCGTATTTTCTCTGTCTGATAAAGGGAGTGTTATGTTCGACATTTTTCCAAATGCTTTGGTGAATCTGGGTTTAAAAATGTATTTGTGTGCTGGGTGTTCGGGATAAGGTAGAAGTTTGGAGATATAGTTAATTGCTAACTTTTTCCTTCTGAATGACAAGGGTGGTATTCCTGCTTCACAACACAAACTAAGAATAGAACTTGTTCGAAACGCTCCTGTCGCTAAACGAATCCCAGTATGATGGACGGTATTAATTTTATTTACTATTCGTAGTCGGGCAGAACCATAAATAAAACAGCCATAATCTAGTTTGGAGCAAATCATATCGCGATATATTTTTATTAATGTTAGTCTGTCGGAACCCCAAGAAGTACCACTAAGATATTTTAATATGGTTAGTCTCTTTGTAGATGTTGATTTTAGGGTGGAGATGTGAAAGTCCCAAGTTAATCTACGATCTAATATCATTCCTAAGAATCTATGAGAGTTTGTGTAAGGTATTATGGAATTTCCTAGACGGAGTTCAGGAGAGACAGGAGTGTTTCTTTTACGACTGAAATGAAGACATCTAGATTTTTCGGTTTGAAAATGACGCCCTCGCACTCCAACATGTCACAGTTTGGTTGAGTAGAACTAAAATAAATGGCTGCGAGGAAGATCAGTTGTAATTAACTAATTACTTGATTTTTTACTTGCAAGGTGAAATTTAAACTGCATATGTTATTCTTTCAGTTGAATCTACCAATCTGTACATTGGCTCAGTAGCCCTTGTATGACTTCGCCTTCCAGAATTACTCTCATCCACTCGTTCCTGTCAGCAACATATCTTCTGATGTCTTTACAATTCCAACACCACAATATCAGGCTACCTTAGACGTGGTCTTCCAGTTCCAGCAGTTTAAATACTAGTTAAATTTCACCTCGCAAGTAAAAAATCAAGAAACAAAATTACATTCTTAGATTCGACTTCGAAA
Organism: Euschistus heros; assembly: GCA_003667255.2. NCBI lineage: Eukaryota > Metazoa > Arthropoda > Insecta > Hemiptera > Pentatomidae > Euschistus > Euschistus heros. The sequence goes on from RCWM02000533.1 coordinate 18,602, forward strand.
CTGTCACAGAAAAATTATTAATTTTTTAAAAGAAAATGTTTGCTTGGGGTGTGCGGTTATTTTAAGAACACAGTAAAAATATATCTATCAATTTAAGTCTTTTCATTGTATTTCGAAAATACCCGTTCATCGCATCCATCTTTTTTTTTTATTTAGTTAGTTACATCCGATCTTCCTCGCAGCCATTTATTTTAGTTCTACTCAACCAAACTGTGACATGTTGGAGTGCGAGGGCGACATTTCCAAAAACGCCCTCGATAACGTAACTTCAATTTTCACTAAGTCTTAATGGGTGGAGGTTAACTTTCGTATAAATTGCTGGTTTTTAGCTGTTAGTTGAATGTAACCTAAAAATTCATATATTTACTCGTGCAAATTGCCAGAGGGCACTGTTAGAACAGCAAGACTTGACGATTTTAATTTATTTTTGCAAGGTAGTGGTTAATAAAGAGGATATTATCGGATCAATTGCAGATTACCGGTATTCGAAGCCCAACTAACATTCATATATTCACAATGATATTTAGTGAACTATAATTTGATAATATAATAGTTATTATTATTTTTTATCTTTTAGAATGATGAAACTGTTGAACAACAAAGTGGTTTTCCAAAAAAAAAAAAAAAAAAAAAAAAAAAAAAAAATTATAAAATTATAGTTATTAGAAGACTAGCAAAGTAAATAATCTGTATTTCTGAATTGCCATCGGCAGAATTCCAAAACGCAACTGAGCAAATATTTGATGTTCAGCGAAGGCAGTGCCTAGGTTCACTATAAAATAATGGCATTGCCTAAGCATGGTCAGATCTAATTTATCATGCCAGGACATAGAGGGGATGACGAGGCTGAACAGGGTTAGGGGTCAAAATGGATACCCACTTTAGTTTTACTATTTTGTGCTGAAACCTAGCAGAAATAAGATGATTTACAACAGTAATATTGCTACAAGAGGTTGACACCGTTTTTTATTTTTTCCATTTTAATTTCCGTTTGTGAGTAGTGTTTGCAATTTCCTCTATGTTTACCATATTAATACAATATATTACTTTTATAAAATCAATGTGAGTGCCAACAAATTTTTATTACTAAACGACTAAGTATACATTTAGATCGTATGACACTTGAAAGATTATTTCGATATACTTAACATATTTCTTTTGTCAGTTTCAAACCACTATTTATTTCTTTACCTTAATTCTTGGGTTAGAACAGGACAGAGCTGTGTTTCGTCTCACCTACTTTTAGAATTGATATTTTGAAAAAAATATATATGTATCTATTTTTTAATTTAGGAGTTACAATCAACGGTTTTTGAGAAGACTGGAATTTAGGTACCAAACAGAAATACATTTAGCGAAAGAGAATTTTATATGCTTTAATAATGGGGCATCAATATAATAACTGCCGAAGAAATAATATAAGAGAATCACCTAATGTGGGATGGACACGTCTCTTGAGTAACAGAAAATCGTATAGCAAAACTCACTTGCGAAGCTGTCTTTGAAGGATTTAGGATAGAGAATACTTGGAAGACATGGGAAGAAGGGTTGAGAGCGATCTTTCCTGGATACCGTCCCTTGAGCCGCTGATGAGTCCGGCAAGGAAGTAGCGATTTCCTTACTAGATGTCAAATATATTATATAGGTTTTTTTTATTTATTTTTTTTTTTTTAACAACAAAGAAAGAATTTCAGGCGTTGTTGAACCTGGCGGTTTTATGACTTAAAACCCAAACAAACTAGATGTCAAAATTATCTATTACCTTTAGACATATGCAACTTCTAAAAATACGAATGCTTGGATTGTAAGGAAAGAAACTTCATGGAAAGAATAAATTAGAAATTATTAAAAGCGATATAAAACAATGGAAAACATCCTATAAAATAATCAAACCAGCCTCACTGAACTATGTATCTTGTGAGAGTTCTTTAACAATCTGACATATTGTTGAGAAATGCCCACTGTAGGAAACCTACTTCCAGAAGGAACGGATTAAATGATAAATAGTCCAGTCAATGAGTGCTGAAATGAGGGGTGTAGAGTGCATGGAAAATGCGGTAATTTTTGACTTCATAGCCTCGTTAAGAATAGTTGGAAGGTAAACATACTAAACGTCCCCGCCGCTGGGGGTGAGCTAACGGTGGGGTGGGGGGAGGGGAGAAGTTCCATTTTTTGGTTTTTCGATAATGCCTCGAAAACTGTTGACTCTAGAAAAATATGTTTCAAATAAATATAAAAGCTAATTACATTCACTATAAAATTTATTATATATACATTTGTCATAACTCTAACCGTTATTATATATATAAGTTATTGAAAATAGGTGATTTTCGGGAAAAAACAAATGTCACCTCACTTTTTGTCAAACTTTTACTTCTATTACGTTCCACAATCGTTTCTCAGAAAAAACGTCAGAATCAAAATTGTAGAGCATTAAATTTACTTTAATTTCATATATACGTTTCTGGTATTTGCTTCAAATGTTTATGGACTATGTATGAAATTTTGATCAGGTCCCATTAAATACCCTTTCCAGCACGTTAAAAACCGCTTACTATTTCAAGTCCAAGTTTTTTTTGGCATAGTTTTCACCATAACGCCGAAACTATTCGTCAGATCTGAAATTTATTTTTTCAACAAAAATCTGGTAAAATTTACTATCAATCCTTATAAATGAAATTTTGATTATGTTACGTAATACATCTAAATCTGAAGGCTAAATATGTATGTTCTGGCAAAGTATGACGATATTCACAAATTCAGTGGGCTGGTTTGAGTGTATAACGTGACATAATCAAAATTTCATATATAGGTTCTTATAGTAAATTTAAGGTGCTTTTAGATAAAAAAAAGAAATTTTGGATCGAAAAATTAGTTTTGGAATGAGTATCAATAAACGTCTTTTTTTCTGAGAAGTGCGACCCCAGATAAAGAGTGCCGAAATGAGGGGTGTAGAGTGAATGAAATATGCGATAATTTTTGACTTCACAGCTTTGTTAGGAGTAGTTAGAAGGTAAACATATTAAAAGTTCTCGCCCCTGGAGGGTGAGCCAAAGGTGGGGGGAGGGGAGAAGGTCCCAATTTTGTTTTTATATCTCTAAGAGATTATATCTCGAAAACGGTGGACTCTAGAAAAATATGTGGTGAATCAAAATTAGAGCTCATTAAATTTCCTATAAAATTAATTATATACGTATTCGTAGAAATTCCAACGGTTTTAGAGATGTACGTTATTAAAAATCGACAATTTTAGAAATAAAAAACTGTCTACCTCACTTTTTGTTAAACATTTGAAGCAATTACGAGAAACGTATATATAAAACTAAAGCAAATTTAATGCTCTACAATTTTGATTTTGGCATTTTTTTCTGAGAAACGATTGTGGAACGTAATAGAAGCAAAAGTTTGACAAAAAGTGAGCTTACATTTGTTTTTCCCGAAAATCGCCGATTTTCAATGACGTATGTTTTGTTAGCGGTTAGAATTACGACAAATTTGTATATAGTCAACTTTATAGGAAATTTAATTAGCTTTCATGTTTATTTGAAACATATTTTTCTAGAGTCAACCGTTTTCGAGATATTATTGAAAGATCAAAGAAATTAAACTTCTCCCCTCCCCCCCCCACTGCTAGCTCACCCCCAGGGGCGGGGACTTTTAGTATGTTTACCTTCTAACTATTCCAAACGAAGCTATGAAGTCAAAAATTATCGCATATTCCATGCACTTTACAATATGTTTATTGACTGGACTAAAATATCGACAATGTTTGATTATAATAAATTCAATATCGATTAGATTATTATTTTTCTTAAAACTATAACGAACAAGAAACTACGGAACGGGACACTAAAAACCTTGAATGTTGCTTGTTCAAAAACAAATAAATCTAATCTAGGAGATATTGGCGATATCGAAAACCTGCTACGGCAACCAACAAGAATAAATCACTTCAAGGTCCGTTATATGCGCTATCCAGTGTAACAACTTACCACAACCCTATGATGTTTTTACATTTGAATAATGGAATCCTTTTCGATTTAAGGTGATTAAAAACATGGTAAGACAATTGGAAACATTACTAATTATCGAACAAATAGTGTAATAAAACTAAAGCCATTTGAAATTTTTTTTTTCCATCAGTGAGATACGTCCGAGATTCTTAAGGGCTTAAAACAGTTAGGGCTGAGCGGCCAACGAATGACTATACTTTGCAGAGCTAAATTGAGTTGACTCATCTTTTAAAACTAATCATATAAATATTTTAATTACGGTTGAGCAGCATCACATGCTTACTTCAATGATTCGATGGTATTTCGACCGAGATTTCACCACCCTAAAATGCTCAGAAACTAAAATAATGTCATAATTTTTATTTTTTTCCTTTATTGCTACATTATGAAAGTTCATTTATAAAATAAATATATTTATTTTACTAACAATAAGTTATATCCATGAGACTCGTAATAATATTTAGTCACAGTTAAATTGACTTGAACGAGTTATTTAACTCCTTTATTTTTATAATTAATCTATTTGGTTTTAGTTATTACTAATTAAGTTTAGAGATCTTTGATTTTCCAAAGCATGTATCAATACAGCTCCCATTTTTTTATAAATATACCCCTGAGGTTTAATAATATCGGTCACTAAAAAATAGTATTAGTAAAAACATTTGGAGGATTATACAAATATTATTAAGCTAGACTTTCTCAAGGTTATCTGAAAAGAAAATTTAAATTATTTATTTTTAATAAAAGAAAGCCAATTAACTTATTTAGTTTTTAATATTCGTACTGTATTACGCAAGTTTGGAAAAGAAATTTATAAAGTTCAGGTTCATTGAAAGAAAACCACCGCCAAAGATACCTTCAAGATCGAAGAAAGTTAACATAACTGAAGCTTACAATGAGATAGGATAAAGCTGAATGAGAAAGAAGGTGGGTACGTCTTGAAGTAGTCTGCAGGATTTTTTTTCCTCATGAAAGAACCGAGAAATTTGTTTTGATGTAAAGAATATTTGAAGATGTATATACGCATGGCAGCGTTCAAATTTAAAAATATTTAAAGTGTTTGTTCAAGTGTTTTCTCAACTATATCAACCCAGACAGCACCGATTCTCGATCACTCGTAAAATGAAGAAGGCTCTGCTCCTTGCTGTCTGCTGCTGCCTGCTCATCCAGGCCAACGGCGAACCCATCTTGGGGATCCTTCGTGGCGTTGACAGGGTCGTCCAAGGCGTAGGAGAAGGAATCAGTTGTATACTCGGAGGATGTGATTGCTACGACGGGCAGACCCAGCGGGTATACACTCAACAACAGCAACAGCAGCCCGCTCAGGCAGCAGGAAATACAGTGATACAGATTCAGGCTTCACAAGGAACAAACCAATAATGTAATATCAATATATAATTTTTCATTTCACAAAAAAAAAAAGAAAAGGAGTGTGTTTTTTATTTTTTCACAAATAATCCAAAAATCATTTTGAGAAGAATCTTATGACAAAGTAGTGACTTTGTTTTTATTTCCAAAATGATAATTTACATTGGTTTGAGGTTTTATTAACGTAGTTTCCTTCCTGATTATGTTCTCATAGATGCACAGATACTAGAAGTGCTTGAGACAAAGGTTCTAAATATAGGTCAGTAATACAATTGAAAGTGATCTCTGATAAAACTGGTTTAAAGTTAAAATAAATCCATTTTCAGTTTTTCGATAGGACAAGTAGAAATAGAAATAGAAATAGAAATAGAAAAATAATTTTATTCTGGGACAAAGTCCCTTAAGAATAACAGATAAGTGCAGGTATAACTAAATTAAATCTGGTTAGAGATATAATGAGATACAAAAGAAAAGATAAAAAAAGAAAAACAATAATACATTAATGACACTATGTACATAGATGATATTTAAATAAAAAGAAAAGAAGATAACATTCTACAGATTAGAGGAGATAAAATTAAATGAGAAAAAAAAATAAAATAAAATGATATAGAAAAATCTTTTGGTACAATGACATGATTTGTATGTACAATAGAAGTACCCAATGTTATATTCATGGAAAGTTAAATTTTTATTAAAAGGAATCTCAATTATTCCAGAACTGAATCCAGCAATGCAATAATAATTTTGACTAAGTAGTTAGATAGTTAGCAAGCGTCAGTCTGGATGAGAAGGAGGTATTGGAAATATAAATATTTGAATGTTTTCAGGGATTTAGCTTGTCTGATGTGAGGAGGGATGGAGTTCCAGAGGATTGGTGAGCGGAAAAGGAAGGATCGTTGGTATGTTGAAGTTCTATGGGACGGGGTATACAGATCAGAAAGACGGGATCTCGTATGTATTGGATTTACTGCAGATCTGAATTGAAGCTTATTGTAAATATAAAAAGGTTGAAGGGTATTGATAATTTGGTATAGGAATGTTCCATGGAAATATTGTTTACGGAAAGTGGGATAGAGCCAATTTAGTTGGGAATAGAGGTGGGAAACATGGGAACGCCTCGGACTACCGAAGACAAACCTGACGAAGCAGTTCATGATTTGCTTCAGTCTGTCCTCGAGAACCGTCGAGAGGCCACCGTAAACCAGACAACCATAGTCAATGTAAAGGAATAATAAGGAAGAGACTAAAAGCTTGCGGGTTGACTGGGGAAGAAGGTAACGGTTTCGGTGGAATAATTTGAGAAGGCCTATGGAACGGCGGGAAATTTGGGCAATCTGAGGTTTCCAAGAAAGGGTTTGATCAAAAACAATCCCGAGATTTTTTACAGAGGAGTAGAAAGAGATAGTATGATTATTTAAGGTTAAAGGAGGGTATTGTGAGTAGGAATTAAGGAGGGAGCTAGAGCCTATTAGAATGGCCTGAGTCTTCTTTTCGTTAAGTTGTAATTTATTTAAAGTCGCCCAGGCACTAATTCTGTCCAGATCTTCCTGAACTTTAGCGAAAGCAGTGGATAGCTCTCAAGGGGAGAAGGAGAGATAGACTTGGGAATCATCTGCATAGAGGTGGTAGGAACAGTGATAGATTGAATTAGGAAGATCATTAATGTAGGAATTGAATAGGAGAGGAGGAATACTGGATCCCTGAGCAATACCTGAGGTAAGAGTGAGAAAAGAAGATAGGGGTTGGTTTGGTATTTTAACTGCTTGGGAACGGTGAGAAAGGAAAGATTGAAACCAGCGGATGGAACTGTAGGAAAAGTTTAATGATTTTAATTTGGAGAATAGGATAAAGTGATCAAGGAAATCGAAGGCTTTAGAAAAGTCAAGGAGTAACAGGACGGTTAATTTGTTGTCATCTATTGCGGTAAATATGTCATTAGTGATTTTTAGGAGAGCAGACTGGGTGGAGTAGCCGGGACGAAAACCAGATTGAAGGGGGTCGAGGAGGTTGGATTCTTCAAGGAATTTGGAAATTTGAGATTGAACTAATCTTTCCAAGGGCTTAGAAAGATTAGACAAGATGGAGATAGGGCGATAGTCGTTTGGAGACATGGGGTTTGATGTTTTATTTATAGGATGAATTAATGCTTTTTTCCATGAAGTTGGGAAAACTGAATTTTGGAGGGAAAAATTATAAATGAATAGGAGGACTGGTATGATTTCGGGTAAACATAGTTTTATTAGTTTAGTGGGAATATCATCTGCGCCTAGGGATGAGCCGGTACGTCTGGAACTGTGACTTGTCACCGAGTACGGGCTTGTCACTGGTCCACACTGTTCCAAAGCTAAATTGGAACTGGAACGGTTGTAGTAGTGACAGACAGTCCAACAAGTCAGGTCGACTGGAGTGCTAACTATTCCATGGTTCCAACGTCCCAATTCAAATTTGATTGTGACTGTGACAAATAAATAACCAAAATATTTTTTTTTGTTGTTAATTTTAATATTACCCAGGCAAGTATATTTGCCCTGCATGGTAAGGAAATGCCCTAAATATTGCATAGAACAATTATTGCCAAGTTGAATATTTACAATAAACAGAAGGAATAAATAACCAAACTATTTTATTTATTTTCTTTACTTTCCAAGCTGTAAATATTATTGTTATTGATATCTTGGCAATAATGATTTTTTTTTTTTTTTAATAGGTTCAAATCTTGAAAATTTCTATTTTCTTAATTGGTCTATTAAATTACAAAATAAAATTTAAGTAATTCAATAGCCTTCTTGATTTTAATGTATCATCAATAGTGGAGGAAAAATACAATTTCTTCATTTTTTTCATAAAATGATTGCAAGATTTATTTTTAAAAATATCAAGTGGGTCAACCGAATTGTAATTTAATTCCCAGCTTAACATGATATTTTTATTTTTATTTTATGTCATGTTATGTAAAAAATGAGAAATTAAAAATTTTGAATAAGTATATAAAAGATAATTGGATAAGTTTCTATTTAAAATACTTTTACTATCTTGATTTGGATTTTCCATGTTAATTATACATTAAAAATCACATAAGTATATTTTGAATAGAAAGGCCAAACACATTTTACAAAAAAAAAAAAAAAATAATAATTAATACATGTATTTCTTTTCTTTTTTTTCATATTTATATAAAACCAGAGATACAAATATTTTTCACTTATTATTTTTAAAATTTAAATTTTCTTTATATATTCTCCAATAATAAATTAATTTTATAAATAAATCAATGTTGCGAAAAATAATCGTATATTGGTACTTTCAACTTGCAATTGTGCGGGCGGAGCGGGCCGACAGTGACAGAGACAACGGTAGTATTGAGTCCAGCCTACAGTGACAGAGACTAGAGCCGTCCGTGGTTCCAACGGTGACAGTGTCACTGGCCCGGGTCGGTAGTAAGGCTGGAACCATAGAATTTAATAGTGACAGAGACTAGAGCCGATCCAACTGTTCCGCGGTTCCAACGGTGACAGTGTCACTGGCCCGGGTCGGTAGTAAGGCTGGAACCATAGAAATTAATAGTGACAGAGACTAGAGCCGATCCAACTGTTCCGCGGTTCCAACAGTGACAATGTCACTACTAACTTCTATCGTTCCAGTCTTACTACCGACCAGGGCCAGTGACACTGTCACCGTTGGAACGGCGGACGGCTCTAGTCTCTGTCACTGTAGGCTGGACTCAATACTACCATTGTCTCTGTCACTGTCGGCCCGCACAATTACAAGATGAGAATACTCCTTGCTCTCTCCAGGTCCATTTGAAGTGACAGGAGGGATGATAAATGTTCTCTTAACACTTAAATTACTTAATGTTACAAATAAATTAATATTAATTTTATGATTTGCCAGCACAAATGTAATTCAAGAACGGAAAAATAATAAATATTTTAACTCTATATCGCCCATTCATTAATCAATGTTTTTAATATAATATTTTTTTCTCAACATTTTTTTATTTATAAAACGAATTTATTTATGTAAAAAATTACATTCATTTATTATTATTTATTTTGGTTTTGTTTGTAATTATGTTTGTCTTGCCTATGGAAAATATACTTAGGCAACTTTTCATTTATTATTAACATAGAAAATCTACATCAGGAATGTAAAAATGAGAAAAAAGTATTTTAAATAAAAACTTACCCAATCAAAATTTGTAATATCTCATTTTTTACTGACCAATAAAAAAAATGTCATAAGCTGCAAATCACTGGTTTTGCTCATGTTGTTAAGATATTAAATTAAAATTGCATCTTTATAGCAAAGTCAGAATCTCGAATTTCACAGGAAAACTAATTTTAAATTCAAATTCTGTAGCTCCACTTGATATTTAAAAAAATATATATACTTGCAATTGTTTTATAAAAAGAAAATAAATCAATTTTATTTTTCCTTCACTATTGATGAAAAATGAAAATCAAGTAAGTTATTGAAAGATTGAAATTTTATTTTGTAATACAACAGAGTTCAAGATTTTTGACCATGATAAAAACTATGAATAATGATAATTATGATCAATAATGATTGCCAGACTATCAATGACAACAAAAATATTTATAGCTTTGAAAGTTAAAAAAAAAAAAAAATTAGTTTTGTAATTTATCCTTTTTCTTCTTACGAGTTCGGCCATCTGTGGACCACGCTCAACTCAAATTTCTTGCTCTTCCTCTCTCTCAAATATCTCTTCATCACCTCTGCCTGATGCTTTCTTCTTTCATCTGACCACCCTTCATTTATCCTTTTTATTAATTAGAAAATTTCCATTTGGCAATAACTATGCTGTATAGTATCGAAGACATGTTTCCTTACCATATATCAGTACTTGGTGTTTAATTGATTTATTTCAGGAGTCCAAACATATTAAAGTAAATTATTAGCATTGTAAACAGAAACCACATAGTTTATTCCAAAGATTGCTTCCTGTTTTGTTTGATAAAAATTGTAAAATTCCAAAAATCTTACCAGGACATTAAACATGAACTATGTTATAGAATGAAATTTTACTTATAAGCTTATACCCATCATTGGAACAAGAAAGTACAAAATCTAACTACATTGGTGGCCGACAATTTGTTTCTTGCATCATTTGATATGGAGTTACCCTTTATAATTATTGATATGCAGTTAATTTATTTGGTGATGAGTAGTACACACATTTGTATAGTGAAGGTACATATATAAATATATATTAATTGAAGTTTGTTTTGTTAAAAAAATGAATAAAAAGTAGTTTAGAGCTGAAGAAAAAAAAAAATCAGTCATTAGATAAGGAAAGTTGTGGGGATGTTCAATGTGAATAAACAAAAACAGAGTTTTTCTGAATCCACATTCAGGTGTATTAATTCACAGACTAGATTTGTTAATTTCTGGTAATCATTTCCTGGACAAATGCCAGTTGATCGAAACGACCTCACCTTGTCTAGCAGTCAATCAAAACTCACTTGAAATCTGTTGGCCACATGAAGCTGTTAATCTTTCGTCAACCATTATTTTGTATTAAGAAGATAGTTCCTCTTTATTGAAAATGCTAACCAGTAAAATAATGCAGCTTATTGTGGAGAGACAACTAAATTTTTGTCCCATAAAAAAATAAATAAATAAAATTTCAAGATTTTATTTTTTTAAAAATTATTGCCTGACACATTGAAATATGTCAAAATATTTTATATTTCTAAACATCAATCTTCACTTTCAGGAATTATTTTCTTACCTTTAGCGGATATGGGTATATGTGATAGGTAATATAAAAAATGAGTTCAATCAATAAAATTATTTATTACTTTTAAATATTAAAGTCTTATGTTAACATACATTAGACCTAATACCCAATTATATAATCATTATATGCTAATGATGAAATACTAACAAATGTTTAAAGTTTTCCTTTCAAAATAAACTACTCTCATATATAATTGGGTATTAGGTTTGATGTTAACATACATTAGACCTAATACCGAATTATATAAGAGAGAGTAGTTTATTTTGAAATGAAAACTTCAAACATTTGTCAGTATTTCATCATTAGCATTTAAAAAAATCAACATTCAAGCTTTTTCAGGTGATAACTGACACCTCCTAATTGAAAGCAGCATCCCTGCTTTAGAAAATAATTGTTCACAGGGAACTGATGAGGCAACTGTACATAGTAGCTCTTCAGCAATTTGATATAAATTAGGAAATTTAAATCTATTCTTAAACCACCATTGCAGTGGATCTTCTTCGATATTTATCACTTCCTGCTCCATATAGTGATCCAGCTCGATGATTGCTTTAGCCTCTGCACCGCCTGAATAAAAATAAATAAATTTTTCTTTAAGTAATAATAAATAAGTTGGGTTAAATTGCAATAAAATAGAAAAAAAAAAACTTGTTGGTTGCACTTTGGTTCTTGTAGTTTGCAGTAGTGAATGCCAAATTGATGTTTTGGCTACTTCCTTTACCAGTTCACACATTGTCTCTTCCGGTTCAGCTGCCTTTATCTTTGAAACAATCAGTTTCCTTATCTCCTGCTTGATTTGTTCAGCATTTGTTTGATTTTTGAAAGCAAACGTTTTGAAGCGAGGATCCAGAAACGAGCACTTCCCTAATGTCAAACTGTTCTCATATTTATCGAACCTCCCAGGTTTATTCATTTCTTGTAATAAAGATGCTATTAATTGTTTATTTTCAGTGCTGATGTACGAGAATTCCTCTTCCTTCAACATCCTTTCAAGCACATCTCCTAAGCCGTTAATGATTGTTATAAGGCATGAAGCTGAAGGGAATTTTTGACTGCTCAATACCTCAGTCATGTCCAGAAATGGTTTGAGTATTGTGCAAGTCTCCTTGATTAATACCCACTCATGTGCTGTCAGAGTGGGTAAATCTACATTTAACCTGGCTGTTGCAGTTCTAATGTGCAACTCAAGATCATTAAATCTTTGGAGCATTTTATAGGTCGAATTCCATCTTGTTGGTATCGAATTAATTAGTTTTTTTGGTATCTCTATACCTTCTTTCCTTTGACATTCTCTAAGAATGCTCCAAGATTTTGTTGAACATCGAAAGTGATTGGCAATTTTTTTAACTTTTTCAATCAATTGTGAAATAGCTATTTCTGTGTCCAAGGCTTTTTCTACAATTAAATGTAGTTTATGTGCAGCACATCCTAAATGTTTATATTCCAAAATATTTTTGAGAGCATTGACAATATTGGGGGCATTGTCAGATACACAGAACGTTATTTTACTAGACAAACCCCAAAATTCAATAATTTCTTTTATGTTGTATGCCAACAGTTCACTGGTATGAGAACCTTCAATGGCACGACAGTCTAATGTGGGACTCAGTAATTTTCCCTCATACACAAAGTGGACCATGACTGCTAAATAACCTTCATTAGCTGTAGATGTCCAGCAGTCCGTAGTCAAACAAACAGAACGGATTTTATCATTATTGAGTATAGAAGCTAGTTTTAATTTAGCTTCTTCATATACTGCTGGTATCATGGTTTTTGATATTTTTTTGCGTGAGGGCAAATTATATGCAGGGTTTAATGATCTAATGAATGCTACAAAACCTTTGTTTTCAACCATCGAAAATGGTTGATAATCATGAATAAAAACCTTCATTAGGTCATGAATTTTTTTCTTGAATTTTTCTAGGTTATTTTTTTTCTTTCTCTCTCTGAGATTTTTTTAATTGTAAAAGGATGCAACCTTGATTGCACCTTACCTTTTGGTTTGTATGCCGCCGGTTGTTCCACACTAGCTGAAGATTGCATTTCCAGGTCTTCCTTCAGTGTTTCAAATGCTTCTTCTATCTGCGGTTCGATAGTTATTTGAGATGAAGGGCCTGCAACAGATGCAACTGATTTGGTCATGGTAAAGGTTTCTTTGGAGTCAGTGATGGTAACAAAAGGATGCCTTCGCAATAAATGCTTCTTTAAATTTGATGAAGAAGACTTATAACTAACTTTAACTTTACAAATGTTACACTTAGCAATCACACTGTTTATCTGCTCAAAATGCTCCCACATAACACTTTTCTTCCCACGAACAGACATTGTCAATAAATGTTACTCGCACAAAATATAGTAATAAAAAAAATAGTTATATTATGAATAATTAACCCAATGATAATTAATCAAAAACTACCTGAAAACAATTCAACAAACTCCCTAATTTTAAAGATAAAATAATTAAAAATGTAAAGCAAACCTAAATTTAGAAAAGAATTTAAAACGCACTAAAACTACCTAATTCTATATATAAATTCAATATAAAAAAGATTAAATCTAAAAAAGCGAACCTAAAAGCACAAAATAATTTAAAACACCCTAAAACTACTTAATTATAAATTCAAAATAAAAATTATAATATACAAAAACGCGAAATCAAATTTACAACTAGAAATAATTAAAAAACTAAATGTAAAATTTAAGAAAATAGAATATTTAAACGTGGAGAAAGAAAGGTGTCGAGTGGTAACCGAACAATGAAGTGGAGTTCCCTTTAGATACCCTGATCTGCGATTTCCAAGAATTGACACAATAAGAGCACAAAAAAAAAAGTCCTATTGGAGAAGATCGAATTTTATTGCATGGTTAGTACATTTGCCTTCTTGCTTCCTGTTGGGTTAACCCTTCTTAGGGCCCCCCTCAAAACCTTCTTCCGTCGGGCGCGGTGTGCCTGAGAGGCTCACTTTGAAGAACTTCCCATGAAGTCTTTCCTAAGCTATTTTATCTCACAAACTAAAATTTATCACCTTTTTTGAGATGTGTTATAGTTATCTTCGCAATATTTTTTTTTTTTGAAAGTTAGAGACCAATAGGATCGCCAAGATTCTAAGCAAATGGTTTTAAATGAGTATTGTCGAATTACTATCTGTTTTTTGTTCGTATCCTCAAAACCAATATTATGTTATATTTAACTGTAAGCATGTTGTTACCATTGGTGTGCGCCGCCCTTTTAATTAGGGGTGCTGGCTGGAGGATCCCCCCCCCCCAAAAAAAAGAAAAAAAGGCATACACTAAAATGAATAGCTAATTTAATTTATTTCAGAAAAGCTTGAATCTTTTAAATACTAGGGTTTAACCATAGATAGTACCGTGACACTATATGTTGAAAACATAAAAAAATAAAATTTTTATAGTATAAAACTATTACATTTACATTAACTACTACTATTTCATTTATATATTAGTTTAATTTATCCAGTTTAGGTTTATTCTATGCACTTTAGTTCATTTTAGATTTTAATCGTACATTTCAATTTAGATACGGGCACAAGGGGGTGCCTGTGTTTAATTCTTTTTTACCTCTGGAACCCCCTCGCGCACGCCTATGGTTATTAAATAATCGGCAGTCAAATATATATAAACTTTGCCAAACCATTTACAAGCATAAAAATTAAAGAGTGAAAAGGTTTTCAACGTTGGTGGAAATTCAAACGATGTAGAGCATGTTGCAGTTTAATTCTGTTGTGAAAATATGTTTATTGATGACTAGAATTTGATTCATATTTTGTACTATAATATTATTATTAGTAGTAGAAGAGTCACCAAAATATATTCAAAACAATTTTACAACATACTACATTTTTTACAAATTCAAACAAAAAGTAATAATAATTATTAAATCCACTAGTAAAAGTGATACTGATTTAATAATACTGGGGCCCCAAAGGAGGTTGTCACTACATTGGAACTGTACCGATAATTTGGAACAGTGACAGGTCTGTCACTGGAACAGTTGGAACGGTGACAAGAAAATCCGGGAACGGCACATCCCTATCTGCGCCCGTAGAATTGGAGTGGGAATTCATTATGGAGGAAATAAGTTCAGAGGGGGAGATATCGGAAAAATAAAAATTAGAATCATTGAATGTAGGAGCTGGGGTTAAATGGGAGGAAGGATGAAGAGCATCAGGAGAAAAGGTGGAAACAAAAAATGAATTTAATTCATCGGGAGATACAGGGTAGGTAGATGAGGATACAAGGGAATCACAGAGTGAAAGTTTACGGAGGATATGCCATTTCGATTAGGGTTCAGGGGCAGAGGAGAGGGCTTCATGGTAATAATTGGATTTTGCTCGACGAATCGAGGCTTGTGTTGAGTTACGAAGCATCTTGAACTTTTGGTAGTCATCCGTCATCCTCGTGCGTCTGAAGCGTCTTCGGGCTGCTTCTCGGTTTCTTTGGAGCAGCTTTATTTCCGAAGTTATCCAAGGAGCAGGGCGACGATGGACTGAGAAGGATTTGAGGGGTGCGTGGATATCAAGGATATTTAGGAGGTTGGTGGTGAGGATGTTTACCATGGAATCAATCGAGGAGGAGGAGTAAATTTCAGCCCAATTCTGTGCTTCAAGGTCTGGAAGGATCTTCTCACGGGTTAAGGATTCTATATTGCGGTATGAAATAGTTTTTGGAAGGAATGGAGGTGCTAGGGTATTGTATGATATTTGAATCAGATCATGAGACGAAAGGAAAGGAACAGGTAACTGAGAAGAAGAGAGGAGGTTTTTTTGCCGAATCAATGATAAATAGGTCAAAGCAAGTATCGGAGGAGGAAGTATGGTGGGTAGGAGAGAACGGAACGACGAAGAGATGTAGGGAAAAAAAGAGGTTTTCTAGGAACAATTTATCATATGAGTCAGAAAGGAAATTAGAATTCAGGTCCCCAGAAATAATGACATTAGCATAAAAGGGAACGTAGTTGTACAGGGAAGTCTCAAAAGATGGGTCAAAAGGAAAATGGGGTGGGCGGTGAACTACCACATACAGGAGATGGAGAGTTTTATAGGAAATTTCAACGAGAAGGAACTCTATTTGTGGTAGATCAGTTGGATGTGAACGTTCAAGAATTCGGAACTTGAGGCTTTCATGGACAAATAAACCCACACCACCGCCCGTCCGGCCAACCCGGTCATGGCGGATAAGCGTGTAGTTAGGAAGGAAAACTAGAGAAGAGGGAATGAAAGGTTTGAGCCAAGTTTCAGATACTGCGATGATATGGTAGGAATTTCGGGTAAAATACTGTAGGAATTCGTCATAATGAGCAGGTAGGGATTGGGCATTTATGTGACAGGTAGTCAATACATCAGTCATTTTGAGGATATGGGTAGAAGGAAGGAATTTGATAAGAAGACGCAGGCTTTCAGATAATTGGTAAGACTCCAATTAAGCGATCTAGTGTGAAAGATAAATAACATTAGGGAACAATTAGATACTAATAAAATATAACAGAAAGTACTAAATGTAAAAATAAGAATGTAAGAGTATAAAAATAAAAATTGAAAATTAAAAATGAATAAGAATAGAAACAACAAAAGATATTTACATTTTCTAGAATCAAAGAAAAATAATAAGAAATAATTGAAAAGTGATAATACTAAGTGATATAACGAGAGCCGTAGGGCAAAGCCTGTTGATATAGACCGAAGAAGGCAGATAAGTCGACAGGATCCGGAAAGTCAGAAGGCGTCGAGGTCTTGAGACTGGTCTATGATAACAACTGGGTGGCCATCATCTTTTCGACATCGAACCCTCCCGGCAGAAAACCAGACATATTTAATTTTTCCTGCCAACCTCTTCTGGCGGGGGAGCCAATATAATGTCTGTTTGCAGGAGTCATTTCTTCGCTGAGGTATATGTATATATATATATGTACTAAAAGTAATGTTTTCCGATTTCCGAGATCAGGCAGCTAACAACATACGACTTTCACCCCCTCTCTCCCCTAAACCCGAAAATATTTTGAGGAAGACTTTTTATCACATTTAGAGCTAAGGGTGCTGAACAATATCCAGCTCTCAGATCTTTTGATTTTTGGAGTTGAATCTTCAATACTAAATTTTGTACTATATCAGTGATACAAATAAACTATAAACTATTATAGCAAAAAAAATGCACTTTGGAAGTAATAACCTAAAAATAAACGTTATAACATCGTTGCTACATTTCATCTAAATGACTATTCATGGTCAAGAACAGCAGTACATGCGTTTGTGCACCTCAGCACGGCCCTGCTAGGACCGGCGCACCGGTATCCAATACTCTTTCAGCGCTCTCTATGAAGCCATCGTTTTAATATTATGCGTTATGAGACACACCATTTTGAAGTTAGTTATATTATCTATAAGTTTTGTTTAACGCTTTTCTTCCCAAAACGTAATGATAAAAATCTATAATTTGTTGAAGTTACTTTTTGTTTTTCGTAGTGGCAGTTTTCCGTATATGATTAAGTATTACGGCGAAACTAAGCTATATACATAAAAGTGTATATAACATAACTTTTTTATAATATTATTAGGAGTAAAATAAAAAAAAATAACACTCCGATAGCATAATTAGGTTTCGAGCTGTCGGCATATAACCAGAGTTCCGTACTTCGAATATTGTTGAAGGGGTGGAGGGGAAAGCAAGAGGGGTGGGGGTCGGGACTTGGTTTTTTTTTGTGTATACTTTATGTACTAACATCCTGCAAAAATTCAGCTTTCCCCTAATTAGTTGCGACACGAAACCTTTATTGACTGGGCTGTAGTATTAATACAATTTTTTTTTCTCACAAGTCGGGCAAAGAGCGGTTTTTTGAGACATCAACATTAAAGTCTCCAACTATCATTACTGGTGTAATAAGATCAGGCTCGTAATCGGGTATAATTTTAGCGATGTTTTGGAATATTTTAACAACGGTCGTTACATAAAGAGTTTAATTTCTGCTAACGCTTTGCCCGGGTGGATATACACACATCCGAGTACGAATTTGAATATGCCATTGGCCTTTCAGATATCACCAGGTTTTGCATCTTTCATTTCTAAATAAATATCCAAAATGCCAATGTTAGCTCTATTACAATCAGTAAAGCTATCCATATTGCGACTTGATGATGATGATGATGATGATACCGCTACCGATTATATAGTTGCAATTTGTCAGTTATTAGCGGTACTAGTGGTGATACAGAAATCCTGGACCTGTTATTTTGTAACAGTTATGAGCTGACTGAACGGCGCACAGTGGGACGAAACGGTGTTTTTTCAAGACATCGCAATTTGAGCCCCTAAAAATTTTTGCATCGTCTTCAAATTTCATGTGGGTATGTTTTCAAGGGTGTAGAATTCGAATCTGAAGTCTGTTTTTGCCTATCATTTCAAGATTTTGCTCTGTTAACCAATAGTGTGTCCAAAAAATACAATATTCATTTGTTCGTGTTTTGATTCGAGGGATATTATTTTCTATGATTTTTGATGTGCCCTATCGAATTTAAAAAATCTGCAAATCAATCAGTTTACCCTTATGTGAGTTTTACGTGTTGTATGCCTTTTTCGTCGATCGGACTTTTTAAATATTTAATAAATCAGGGTTTGTAGACATTTAAATGAAAAAAAAAAAATCTAACCTGTTATAATAAATTAACCCCGACATCCCATGATAATTAAGTATTATCCCATTATTTATAATAATTAATTAGTATCCCATGATAATTAATTAAGTAAGCGATTTAAAAAAAAAAAAAAAAGTTGACTATGGCTTCAAGCTATCAAAACATGTATCTGGATACAGACTGATGGGTCAGTTGCTGCCTATATGTTTTTATGGCTATTATTGTCATTTGTTAACAACAAACGACTATACAATAACTAAGACTATTTGTAGGTCACGTTGAGATCATGGAGCGCAACGAATAAACTGTCTATATAATTTTACCTACTCCTAATAATATATACTTTTTTTTTTCTCTCTTTTTTATTCATTTATATATATTTTTTATTCAATTATTTGTTTTCACTAATCTTTATTCTATTCATAAATTAGCATATAAATTCATTTGATAATTATTGCTTAAATTTCATCTTAACCCAATTATTTTAAATTAAAGTTAAATTTTTTTAGTATTATTCTAAAAATATTTTATGTATTATTATAAAAATAGTTTGTATAAATATTTATTTAAATATGCGTTATGTCGAGAAATATATGCACCTATTGCAGTGCGCCTATTACCAATACTGCAATGTGGAAAAACTTAAGAAAAGAAAATAACTAAGACTAAACATTTTGAAATTAGCAAAATACAATGCTTAACTATAAATTACAATTATTGTTTTATTTTTCATAACTGGGAAAGGTACAAATAAAAATAAAGGTTGATGGTTTAATTAGGTCAAATTACAACATTAGAAATATATAAACTATGCTTAACCACGGGCTAATTCGGCCATATTCGGAAAATAATGGAACGTATTTATCTCATTAAATACCTAAGGTAGAAGTCTATGAAGTCCATTTTTTGGACAAATTTGGGCGTTTTCTTCAACACGCAATAATGTACTCGAAACACCCTGAGAGTTATTCCACATGTCATTGTTTTATAAAATCCTAATTCTTTCTAATAATAAAACCATCACTACTATTTTTTTTTAGTTTGAATAGACTAATACGAAATAGAAAGTAATTTTTTATTTGAGATTATGAGGTATAATCATCAGTAAAATTTAAAAAGTTACAAGAACAATCATAATCACTAAATACGATTTCGTGTATTTTTATATCAATTTTCATTACCTTTTTATTTTAAAAACAGCATTTTCACTACGATGTTAGAAGATGGGGCAAAGTGGTCGAAGATTGCAATAAAATAGTTTCAATTTTTAGTTCATGTCTGGAAATTTAGGCCATTCGTCCCACTGTGCGGCGTCCCTGTTACCGATATTCAGAAGTAACAAGGGCGGGATAATTCAGTACTAGTAACAAAATTCATACCTATTTATTACCTTCGTACTGCGTACTACCCTAGACTAGTATTTCTTACTTGTCATCTCTTCTACCTGTTACCAGATACTCGTTTACATAAACCATTATTTTTACTTCCACTCTCGCACGAGTATTTTCTGGTAAATGTCAGCCTATCTTCATTGTATTAGACACTCTTACATTCTATTTATTTTATTATTGTTAATTTTAATAATCATTAAAATGCACTCAAATATGAAATCTATACATAAGCAATTATATTATTTTTGCTAGTCATAAATCAAATAAAAAATATGTATGCTGTTATAAAACATCTAACATCTTAAATAATAATTTGCCAATTATTACCTATCTTGTTGATAATTCATTTGTTTTTAATTAAACTTTTATTACCTGTAATCAGCCAAAAAAAAAAAAAAGATTTTCATTTAACTACCAGTGCATTGTGAATAAAATGGGTGAGGATAATAAAAAACGTTTTATGGAGAAATTGAATTTTATAGCAGCAATAAAATTAGAAAGATTAAAAAAAAAAATAACCATACATATATTTATTATATATTTGGCTATATATATATATATATATATATATATATATATATATATATATATATATATTATTTTATTTTTGAAGAGAAAAGATTTGACCCAGTCGGGACTCGAACCCGAGTTTCCACCTCTCTAGCGTGGCGCCTTATCCAACTAGGCCACCGGGGTCGCATCCGAACCAGGCAAATCCTTTCTCTTCAGTGATCCATAACCCCCGGGCACTCGCAAATCGCGATGTAATTCCGGGGATGAATGTTCATATTGAACATTACATTTAAATTTGGATCTCTTGACAATCCGTCACCGTTTTAAATATATGTAATTTTTCTTGATTTTACTCAATATTGTTAAATATATTATTTTATTTTTGAAGAGAAAAGATTTGACCCAGTCGTATGTATGTAATGTTCAATATGAACATTCATCCCCGGAATTACATCGCGATTTGCGAGTGCCCGGGGGTTATGGATCACTGAAGAGAAAGGATTTGCCTGGTTCGGATGCGACCCCGGTGGCCTAGTTGGATAAGGCGCCACGCTAGAGAGGTGGAAACTCGGGTTCGAGTCCCGACTGGGTCAAATCTTTTCTCTTCAAAAATAAAATAATATATTTAACAATATTGAGTAAAATCAAGAAAAATTACATATATTTAAAACGGTGACGGATTGTCAAGAGATCCAAATTTAAATGTAATGTTCAATATGAACATTCATCCCCGGAATTACATCGCGATTTGCGAGTGCCCGGGGGTTATGGATCACTGAAGAGAAAGGATTTGCCTGGTTCGGATGCGACCCCGGTGGCCTAGTTGGATAAGGCGCCACGCTAGAGAGGTGGAAACTCGGGTTCGAATCCCGACTGGGTCAAATCTTTTCTCTTCAAAAATAAAATAATATATTTAACAATATTGAGTAAAATCAAGAAAAATTACATATATTTAAAACGGTGACGGATTGTCAAGAGATCCAAATTTAAATGTAATGTTCAATATGAACATTCATCCCCGGAATTACATCGCGATTTGCGAGTGCCCGGGGGTTATGGATCACTGAAGAGAAAGGATTTGCCTGGTTCGGATGCGACCCCGGTGGCCTAGTTGGATAAGGCGCCACGCTAGAGAGGTGGAAACTCGGGTTCGAGTCCCGACTGGGTCAAATCTTTTCTCTTCAAAAATAAAATAATATATTTAACAATATGAGTAAAATCAAGAAAAATTACATATATTTAAAACGGTGACGGATTGTCAAGAGATCCAAATTTAAATGTAATGTTCAATATGAACATTCATCCCCGGAATTACATCGCGATTTGCGAGTGCCCGGGGGTTATGGATCACTGAAGAGAAAGGATTTGCCTGGTTCGGATGCGACCCCGGTGGCCTAGTTGGATAAGGCGCCACGCTAGAGAGGTGGAAACTCGGGTTCGAGTCCCGACTGGGTCAAATCTTTTCTCTTCAAAAATAAAATAATATATTTAACAATATTGAGTAAAATCAAGAAAAATTACATATATATATATATATATATATATATATATATATATATATATATATATATATATATATATATATGTATAATATTAAAAAGGTTGAAAATGTAAACTTATTGATTACAGACGATATTGAATAGGAAACAGATATGCGAGTAATAAGTATGCTAAAATATCAGTACAACAGGGTAAACAATTAGGAGTATGGAGAGACGCGGACCTTGAGACAAGTAACAGGTATTTGTAACAAATATTTTTTGGACCTGTATCGGTCATCCCTGTTACTGAAAAATATCGGTGTAGACCATCCCTAAGCGGTACTGCATATAATCTCATCTCAAAGCTAATCACATTCACTGGGATGGAATTTTCCATCCAAGTTTCGCTGATTGCCAAATAATCAGATCGGTTGATGATTGTATCGGTAGAGATGTCTTCCGAGTGCGTGGCCAAGCTTTGTGCATTAATGGCGCTAATAAGTATAAAACAATGCTGATCATGAACTATTACGTTCCTGGCACTGCTTGACTCGGTCATATGTTGTTTTATTATTACCACTCTATTGTTCTTGAGAAGCACTTTCCAACCGCATAGTCTAGGAGCTAGAGAGAAGGTGATTGTTGCATGGAGAGATGTACAGCAAATTTTTGTTCTGGGTGCTTCCCTTACCCATATAGCTCATTTTTATCAAGGGTACGCGTTTCTGCTATGGGGAGATTTTTCGCAAAATGGCCGCCAATATCCGCAAAATGACATCAGGAAAATCCTATATCTCTTTAACTAGTCGCTCTAACAAATATAAGCGATAAAAGTTGCTCAAAACACTACCTTACATAGAATAAAGATGTTTTAGATTTTTTTTTCTTTCTTTTTTTTTTTGCATTCTTGTGTACTCCAACCTGGCCAGGTATTACATATTTAAAAATGATAAATATTACAATTTATCATATTTAAAAATGTAGAACATGAGAATATCATAATTTTATCTCTGAACCATCTCATTCCGGCAAATATTAATAAAGGACAACAAATGATTAGAACAGGATTTTTACAACTGGTCAATAAACCACATTTGCAAAATTTAGAACATGAGATAGAGTTTAATGTACCTGGACACTTCTTTTGAAACCCGCAACCCTTGGTAGAACATGGGTGTGGAAAGTTTTCTGGTAGATTGTGTTATATAATATTTGGTATCCACCATGATTCACGTTCTTGATACCCATAGTAAGAATGGTCATGATATAACGAATTTTGCTCTTCCAACAGGTTGTACTACAGAACAATTTGTAAATATGCTCTTTTTATGTCCAGAAAAACACTCGGAAGGTGCTGAAGGAATCTTTGTGGAGTCTAACTTTTTCATTTGGTGATACTTGTTGCTCGAAGTTCATTCTTGTTATTACAGCCTTCGCTCAGTACTTTTGTCAAGTATTCCCCAGCTTTTTGAATCATATTGTCTGTAATAGTCGTTTATCAGCTTGTTCAAGAGAAAATTTCCTGTTCTAATCGTTTGTTGTCCTTTATTAATATTTGCCGGAATGAGATGTTTCAGAGGTAAAATTATGATATTCTCATGTTCTACATTTTTAAATATGATAAATTGTAGTATTTATCATTTTTAAATATGTAATACCTGGCCATTTTGCGAAAAATCTCCCCATAGCAGAAACACGTACCCTTGATAAAAATGATCTATATGGGTAAGGGAAGCAGCCAGAACAAAAATTTGCTGTACACATCTCAATGCAACAATCACCTTCACTGGAGCCACTGGACTAGTATACGATCTCAATGTTTGGTTTTGGCTTTTCGACGCGTATAGTCCGATTATATATATTTTAGATAATATTTTCTTATTCTAACACCTTATTACATTTACTGTCACTACTTTAAACTAATGATTTATATACAATCGATAGATTTTGACGAAAGTTAACAATTAAAACTTAAAGTAACGACTCCGAGTCAAAAGTTATACTAATTGCAAATCTCGATACGCAGCAAAATAACCTCAAAATTGCGCCGCTTCCCCTTCCACAGCGTGCGATGCGTCACTGTTCTCGCTTATCGTAATGAATTCTTTGATCCTTTATTATTTTTAATTATAATTTTATCCAGTGGTATAATAATTTTTTTTTTTTTTTTTAATAATAATAATGCTTTATTGTCATATTTACAATTACAAATAATTTAGTATACATGTTCCGGTCTTAAGTCCTCTACATGATTAACATAGTTTTATAGTTTAGTTAATAGTTTTACACTTTACAGATTATCTGTCAACAGTGGGAAAATAAGGAAAAAACCCACATAAAAAAAAAAAGAAAAGTAAAGAAAGTAAAATAAGTGGTATAATATAATTTTGGCTGTACATGATAGATAGATTCGAAACTACAACGCCAAACTGGATCCCCCAATTTTGTTATCATTAGATTTTTTGGATTGCCCCCATATGGTAGCAAATTTAAAGAAGAATGCACGTCAAAACATTACTTATCACATAGTATTTTTTTATTACTTATTTTTGAAGTGTAAACTTCTTTTGATAGTCCAGTCAATAAACACATTGTAGAGTGCATGGAATATGCGATAATTTTTGACTTCATAGCTTCGTTAGGAATAGTTGGAAGGTAAATATACTAAAAGTCCCCACCGCTGGGGGGTGAGCTAACGGTGGGGGGGAGGGGAGAAGTTCCATTTTTTTGGTTTTTCGATAATATCTCGAAAATTTTTGGCTCTAGAAAAATATGTTTTAAATGTACTTTAGTTTCATATATACGTTTTTGGTATTTGCTTCAAATGTTTAACAAAAAGTGGGGTAAACATTTTTTTATTTCTAAAATTGTCGATTTTTAATAATGTATATCTCGAAAACCGTTGGAATTTCTATTGGAATACGAATACGTATATAATTAATTTTATAGGAAATTTATTGAGATTTAATTTTGAGTTTTAGCATATTTTTCTAGAGTCCACCGTTTTCGAGTTATTATCGAAAAACAAAATTGGGACGTTCTCCCCCCCCCCCACCCTTAGCTTACCTCCCAGGGGCGAGGACTTTTAATATGTTTACCTTCTAACTACTCCTAACAAAGCTGCAAGTCAAATATTATCGCATATTCCATGCACTCTATATCCCTCATTTCGGCACTCTTTATCTTGGGTCGCACTTCTCTGAAAAAACAAGTTTATTGATACTCATTCCGAAACTAATTTTTCGATCCAAAATTTCTTTTTTTTTATCTAAAAGCACCTTAAATTTACTATAAGAACCTATATATGAAATTTTGATTAAGTCCCATCAAATACACATACCAGCACGTTAAAAACCGCTAACTATTTTAAGTCTGTTTTTTTGGTATAGTTTTCAACATAACGCCGGAACTATTTGTCAGATCTGAAATTTATTTTTTTCAATTAAAATCCAGTAAAATTTACTATCATGCCTTATATATGAAATTTTGATTATGTCACGTAATACACCCAAACCTGAACGCTAAATATGTATGTTTTAGCAAAGTATGACGATAGTCACAAATTCAGTCAGCCCACTGATTTGAGTGTATAACGTGACATAATCAAAATTTCATATATACGTTCTTCTAGTAAATTTAAGGAGCTTTCAGATAAAAAATAGATATTTTGGATCGAAAAATTAGTTTCTGAATGAGTATCAATAAACTTGTTTTTTCAGAGAAGTGCGACCCAAGATAAAGAGTGCCGAAATGAGGGATATAGAGTGCATGGAATATGCGATAATATTTGACTTGCAGCTTTGTTAGGAGTAGTTAGAAGGTAAACATATTAAAAGTCCTCGCCCCTGGGAGGTAAGCTAAGGGTGGGGGGAGGGGAGAACGTCCCAATTTTGTTTTTCGATAATAACTCGAAAACGGTGGACTCTAGAAAAATATGCTAAAACTCAAAATTAAATCTCATTAAATTTCCTATAAAATTAATTATATACGTATTCGTAGAAATTCCAACGGTTTTCGAGATATACATTATTAAAAATCGACAATTTTAGAAATAAAAAAATGTTTACCCCACTTTTTGTTAAACATTTGAAGCAAATACCAAAAACGTATATAAGAAACTAAAGTACATTTAATGCAATACAATTTTAATTCTGGCGTTTTTTCTGAGAAACGATTGTGGAACGTAATAGAAGCAAAAGTTTGACAAAAAGTGAGGTGACATTTGTTTTTTCCCGAAAACCACTATTTTCAATAACGTATATCTCGCAAACGGTTAGAATTACGACAAATTTATATATAATAAATTTAATTAGCTTTTATGTTCAGCACTACAAAAGCCCTTCAAAATTTACAAGCGGTGGCTCAACAAATTTCAGATTCCCTTTCCAATTTAGGTATTTGTATAAACCCTTCTAAAACTGACGCCAGTTTTCTCATTTTCTCGTCAATCCCAAAGGAAAAAGATCCAGCCAATCAAGCTTAATAATACTGAAATTCCGATTGTATCATCTATTAACTACCTTGGTGTTCGACTCGATCGACACCTAACCTTTTCCAGTCATTTCCGTCATCGTCTGAACTTCACTCGACAAACATTCACTTCTCTTTCGCTCTCCAACTTTATCTGTCCGATTAAAACTTCTTCTTTATAAAGCTATCCTTCGTCCTAGACTTCTTCATGCAGCTCCTCTTTTTCGGCACTTAGTTCAAGATACCATCAATAAATTAAACAGACTCCAAAACAGAACACTAATGACTATACGAAGACAGTCCCCTTGGCGTACAGACCGACTGACTGATTTTGCATCTCGATTTAATCTAGAAAACCCTGTTCAGTACATAAAACGTTGTCACATCAAATTTTACGACATGCTTCCTACCCTGTCCAATCCTCTTTTTTCTTCTTTAAATCCTCCTTCAAAGCCAACCAACTGGAATGGAAGGACAAATTCCCGTCTTAAAACTCTCTTTTAATTTCTGTTTATTTATTTATTTTTTTCCTATCTGTTTAATTATTTATCCCTTTTTTTTCCCCTTTGTTACTACCTTAATCTCAGTGTAACATCGTCACTGAATGTCGCTATTTATCTGTAACACTGTTTTTTTTCTAACATTCAATCACATTAAAACATCCAAAAGGATGATATTTTGTAAAACTCTGTCTAGATACATTATATTTTAATGATATATGTATCAATGTACTATTTATCTTTTGAATAAAGATGTTTTGAAATAAAAAAAAAAAAAAGCTTTTATGTTTATTTAAAACATATTTTTCTAGAGCCAACAGTTTTCGAGATATTATCGAAAAACCAAAAAAATGGAACTTCTCCCCTCCCCCCCCCATCGTTAGCTCACCCTCCATCGGTGGGGACTTCTAGTATGTTTACCTTCCAACTATTCCTAACGAAGCTATGAAGTCAAAAATTATCGGATAGTCCATGCACTCTACACCCCTCATTTCAGCACTCATTGACTGGACTATGACCCTTTGGGCACTTTTAGGATGGGGTAAAAAAAGTAAACTCACTTCACATATTCGTCCTATCCCCTATACCCGTAGATTTAGATTTACTTTCTAGATTAAAATCTGTTTACTATCTTCCCGATGAGCTATAGACTTGAAATGGAACATATCTTGGTAGTGGATGACAATGCAATAAAAAGAGGAGTGGGGCCACGCGCAGTGCGCAGCCTTTTTGAAAAATCTCGGACGACTTTTATCCTAGCTCATTCCGTTGAGAAGCTATGACCCGAAGAAGAGCGATAGAGGGGAAAAAATTGAATTTTCGGAAAGTTATACCTCTGTAACGCTTACTCCACTTGTATTTTTTAAAAATACAACGCTTTAAAATTTACAGGGATTATGTAATGCTATATCCTGTGACATGGCCAACCTTCCAAGTCAGAATTCTATTTCCATTAATATTATAAAAAGCCACATCTGTTGGGACCAGGCGTTTGACTACCCTTGCAATGTGTAAAGAAAAGTATCATGTAAAGGAAAAATGATTTAAGGTTGAAATAAAATAGGACTGTTACATAGACTGATCTGTAATACATACTTTTCTGATTAATAACTATTTCATCAAAAAATTAAATTCAATTAAATAGAATATTGATTATAAAAAATCATTTTACCTTATTCTCTTCTCATATTATCTTTAGATTTATTTAGGAATGTACATTGGTTAAACAAGTTTACACTTCCAGGTGTGGTCCCAAGAAGACCCACTTTAATTTTTTTTTTTTATACTAGATTACATTTCAAATCCCACTATAATTGTTTTCCAAGCATCCACCTACCTCTCTCCTCTTCATGCCAGTGAATATTTGTAGAATAGTCCACTGTGAGTCAAGCAGGAAGAAAAAGAGAAAAGAAGACTTACAATAAAGAAAACTGTGAGTTCACTGATTAAATAACTGCTCTTAACTCCATGACACTTACAATTAATTTAAAAAAACAATTCTATATCCATTAACTAACAGATCAAATCATTTTTCTTTAAATTAAACCTATATCCTTAGCTAACTTGATTTGTATGAAGTTTTTTTTTGTTTTTTTTTCTTATTTGATGGTGTTTATTCTTATTGAACCTTGAGGTGACATTATAGGTATAACTTATCTCTAGAAAATATATAGTAAATAAGCATCAACGGGGAAATTGGGGATTTCAAGTCAAGATGGTTTCGATATGGATAGAGATGGGGAAAAATTAAGAGAAATAAAGGTCCTTATGGGTACAAGGAGGTGAAGGGGAGGAGAGTATGGAGCGAGGAAGAAAGAAGAATGCAATCTGAAAGAATGAAGAAGAGGTGGGAGGAGAGGAAGAGGGGGGATGTGTGGGGAGAGTTGAGAGGAAATGATTTTCGCATGGTCTATAAGGCCGTTTCGAGTAAAAAAAAAATAATAAAAATAAGCATCATTGTTTAATATGAAACTACTATTTAAAATCTGCAATAATAATAAAATCAGACTATATCAGCTCAAAATACTTTAAATTATACCAGTAGAGAATTTTCAATTCCTGTCATAGTTCAGAGTGCAAGAGGACACTAAACATAAAAAAATAAAATAAAATAAGCCAGATTAATTTCAGATAATTATATATTTTTAATGTATTCACAACAATGGTCATGAATTACATATCACAGCAGTTCTATATAACTTCATGAACAACCTCTTTTGGTAATTATATAAGAACTATTCTTTTTTTATCTTTATAAACAACCTCTTTATATCAACATTTTTTTTTTTGTATAAATACTAATAAATGTATAAATGTATATAAAATGCTACTGATAACTAACAACATTGAGCATAAGATATAACGGTTACAGATGAAAAAAAGAAAATCTGCCCGGTATACATCAACTGTTTGCTATAATTAGTTTAGCAGTCAAGCAACGATTGCCGTTTAAATTACTTTAATCAATAAATCATTTATATAAAAGTAATTAATAATTACTTACACATAAAAAAAAATCTATAAATTTCATTAGATATAGTAAAAATATTGGACACATTTACATGTTCTTTGGCTTGTGATTTCATTCATTTTGAGGAATATTTATTTAACAGAGCTTATATTGCAACACCAATGGCACTTATTTAATGATAATTAAACATTCAAAGGTGTTTAAGAGCCAGTTGACCTAATGAGGTCATTTAAAGTTGTAAATGTAAAAATTCATGGAAAGTTCTGATTTTGGGCCCGATCCTTTTCTTTAGTTAGCTAACATCAAATAAATTAATTTTAATAACTATATATCTATCTATCTGTGTATATATATATATATATATATTGTTCAATTTAAATAATAGGACTCATGAAATGTTGCTATTTCCTTGAAAACAATTATTGTCCTTAAAAAAGTGGAGTAACTACAGGCACAAAAAAAAAAAAAATAAATAATAACTAATAATAAAATAAATAAATAAAACAATGTCACTTATTTGACAACTCAGAGAAGATTATACCATTAAAAAACAAGAACAGTAAAATATATTTAAATCAATTTATAGAAATATATTAATAGAAATAGCTTTCCAAAAAAAAAATATCCTTTATGAAGGCACATTTAACATAAAACAAAATATAAATAATGCAAAAAAATTCACCTTCCATGATTTACTTAAGGAGAACATTCCTCAATGAAGCTAAGCTTTGGTAAATAATAATTATAAATACCAACCATTCCTAATAATACAATAAAACCTTTCCATAATAAAAATATATACTTCCACCACTCTGTCATAAATTAAGCCCTTGCCTTGTAATAAATAAATTTAAGTAAACAGCTAAACATATGGGACTAACAAAGGATTATGTTAAAAATTGATGTGGCCCCAAAGTTACAGATTATGATTCATGGGAACTGGAGAATGTATGAAGTTTCTCAATCGATTCGCTGAGCTGTTCAAGGCTGGCCATGAGGGCAGCCATGTTCTGTTTCCCTTCCTGCAATCCTTCATCACTAAGGGGTGCATATAGATCCCGTGAAGCCCCCAACTCAAAGTGCAGTTTGGCGAGCCTCTCCTGTTGTTCTCGAATACCAGTCATCTCTTCCATACTGCAGTCTTTACCTGAACAAACAGACTACAGTAAACATATTTCATAGATAAAAAATAAAGGAAAGAGTTTTTGATTTGAAGTTTTATAATTTCAACCCGAGTAAAATATGTCCTATTATTGTAAAAATATAGACGATGATGATTCTATAGTTGACTGTAGGATGTAATGTAAGTGAAGATATGGTCAGGGGTGCAGTCAAGTAAATAAACAGGTCCGTTTTTAAATAAAAAAACTTGGACGTGTTTATTTACTTGACTGCACCCCTGACCATATCTTCACTTACATATAAAAATATACACATTTTTAATACATGAAATATCAGTTTCATTAATAAAATAAGAATAAATATTAATACAATAAAATAACTGGAGATTAGTTAAAGTGAATTATGATTTTCTTTTTTTTAATATCTAAGACAATTTTGAATAATAAACTATAATCTCAAGAATAGGTCATTGTTGTCATTGAAGCCTTTCCTATCATAAATTACCTTATTCTAAATAGTAATTGATTTTTATTTCAGTTGGCACTACAGATCTTTTAGATCTGTAGCCATGTGAAAGAATTCATTGCTTGCACTTGAGACAGTCAGGAATAATTATATTTACAATCCACTTCACATTGTTGAGAAACATAGCACACACGATGGTAGGCTACACATATATATTTCGATTTGCTCTGCAGCCGATTTCCCTATCCCTTTCCTTGCATTCAACACTTGTGTTCAAGGACCATGAACAATTAGTCTAGATTCATGGAATAGCCAAATGGACCTATATTACATCTTTCTCTGAAACAGGCTTTGTGGGCCGTATCTCCAGTAACACCATATGATGATTCCTAATCAAGAAGCAAGGGGTAAGGTAATCACTTTTATACCAAAATGGTGGAAATCCTCTCCAGTAAGCTGACGGGCATCACTTTCCTTAGAGGTGAGGGTAGATGCTTAAGAAACATAGACAACATGGTTACCCTTCCAAGAGGTTACAATGTTCTGGGTACATAACTAAGCTTATCTATTGCAGGTGCCAACTCAGTCATCCCTGCCCCCAAAATAGTTAGTATAATCATTTTAAATTATGCAAAATTTCATATTCAAGCTTTAAAATTATATAATAATATTCCCTATTCATACTCATTAGCGGAAATTCCAAACCAGTATACATTTAGTATATTCATTTTCGTAAACCTTCTTAATTTTTGAAAAAGAAAACAAAAAAAAACAGGATATTTTTTCCTTCTTTTTATTTTTAAAAATTATTTTATTTTAAGTTACTTGGTGACAAACCTTTTCCCTCTCAAATCAATGAAATTGAACATAAAGATAAGCTTTAGTCTAATTTTAGAAACACAGCTTTAAGAAATCTGTTTATTCCACAAAAAATATATTATTACGAGCTAAAAGCTAGAAGACAAGTTCACAAGAATCAAAGCTTTAAGAACTGATGCAAAGACAGGGTCACATCTAACTACATTAATTATCAATAGAATGAGATCTTTTGTGATTTCATAAAATTCAAATTGTATTGTTAATTATATTCTATAAATTGAGTGGTTTCTACAACAAGCAGAAGTGAGGGTGGTGAGGGTACTAAGGATAACAGATAAAAGATTAATATCACAAGTTAAGTACAAGTAAAGTAACCCTTAATTTTCAGAGACGAATGTTTTATTAACAAATAAAATTCATATTGTTTTTTAAAAACTCGAATACGTGGATAAGGGGCAAATTCCAGGTTGCCAACCTATTAGAACCAGAGGGGAAAAGTCATATCATGAAGTACATTGAGCTATTTTGGATCTAATAGCCAGAAAATAAGTAAAATGCTTACAAAACAAAAGTTAAGGGACACTTAAGGCATGAAAATAAAATTTAAATACTTGCTCCTTTCATAGCTTTCATTATTAAATCAATGAATGCCTAATATACACAATATTTATAACTAATTGATATTTTTTAATATTATTTTCAAAGTCTTATAGATTTCTTTTGAAGAGTAATGAAATTCATAGCCAAAATATGGTCAATAACAATACCAAGAATATTTAATATAATACTGAACAAATAATTTCTTTTTTAAGCCTTGATACATGTACATTAGTAATTTAAAGATTATCTTTTAAAAATAAATATTAATTTTGACAAATAGTTTTTGTTTATTTCGTTTAACGTCACTTTATGCTGCTATGGCTAATCGGATGATGCTACGGTGGGAGTCCTAAATTTTGCCTATCCAGGTATAATTTAAATAGGGATCTTTAACAAGTACCTGACATTGCACAGGCTCGGGACACCCATTTTACGTCCCTTCCAAAGGACGGCATAGCTAAGGATTTTTTACTCCCTTTAAAAAATCCTAAGGTCATCTGCCAGGCTGCGAAACCCGCGATCTTGGGTTTAGTAGGTTGCTATGCTAACCACTACACCACAGGTGACCCCATTTTGACAAATAGTTATTAGGATATAGTTTTCAGGATAACAAATTTGTTTGATAGAGGTACAGGCAATAAATAAGTTACAACAGTTCAAAAATTCAAAATTGTATTTTGTACTGGGTTCCCTAGAAATTAAGGCAGGATTTTATATTTTCATTGAATCAGGCCCCCTATAATTAATTTTGTATGTTTGATGGATTATTTCTTTGTATGGATATCTTCATTAATCAATCCTCTGCCAAACAAAAATGTTTGTTTACATGTAGCATGCTACCGCTTGATTATAATCCAGTTTGCACTAACAAGGGGATGTGTTTTGACTTATTACTCACAGATTTGAATGCCAATTTTTGTGTGGGTAGTAAGGACCTATAATGGTGCAAAACTAGAGTTATAGCTGCCAATGAGCATTGGGAGCCAAGAAAAAAAATATAATATGAAAATCACGTTTTATTTTTTTTCTCAGCTCAGTCAAGATAGAGAAATGATTCTTTCTCGTTAAATTGTAGTTTTATTTGAAATAAAAATACTTTATTTATGCTCAAGATACGACCAGGCTTTAGGGTGCTCAAAAACTCTAAAAAAACGACTTATTTCCAATGAAGTCCAGTTTAAATCAGAGGAAAGTTTTATTCATGATAAACTAACCTCAAAAATTGATTTAATGCACCAAAATACCATTATACATGAAATTTCATCAAAATCAAAAAATATTTATTTTTTACCCCATTTGAGGACGTTAAAATTTTAAATTGAGATCTCATCAACAACTTATAAGGGCTATAACAGCTGCTGCGTTCAACAGATTACAATAGAAATAGCATCATAAGAATCAGCATACATTCTGCTTTTTATCCATGCATATAACATTGGGTTTACTCCAGATTTTAGTAGACAAAAACTGATGTAAATAAAAATTCTGTATTCGACTATAACTTGAGATATCTCAATAAGGAGAGATCCTGTGAACTCCGGATTAGGACTAAGCTATGCAGTTTTACAGCTTCTTGATGACCTTAAAATTTGGTTTCAATCGGTGGTGAAATATGTGAGATAGTGCAAATTATTTACATTTTTTCAGAATATGACAGCCACTTGGCTTCTAAAATCGTACAAAATTTTAAGGAGTAAAAAAATTTCATTTTTGATTTCGACAAAATTTGGTTTCTACGTGTTTTTTGAGATGAGGTATCTGAAAATGATATCAGTTTTATAGGTGAGTAAAATTTTTAAACTAAAATATGGTATCATATTCAGATTCCTCATCTCAAAAAAACATGTAGAAATCAAATTTTGTCTAAATCAAAAATCTCAATTTAAAATTTTAACGTCCTCGAATGGGGTAAAAAATAATTTTTTTTTTTTTGATAAAATTTCACATATAATGTTTTTTTGGTAAGTTAAATCGAGATTTAAGAATAGTTTTTCATGAAAAAATTTTCCAATGATTTACAGAGGATTTTATTACAGTTTTTGAGCACCCTAAATCCGGGTCGTGTTTTGAGCATAAGGAAAGTATTTTTATACCAAGTAACATACAAAACTACAATTTCATATGAAAGAATCATTTTTCTATCTTGACTGATAGCGGCTTTTTCTATTTTGGCTATTTCATTTTTCTATCTTGGCTCATTGGCGGATGTAACTCTAGTTTTGCACTAGGGTCCTTACTACCCACACAAAAATCAGCATTCAAATCTATGCGTTACAAGTCAAAACGTCCCCTTGTTGTCAAAGCGTTATTTCAACCTATTTTCATTTTTAGTTTAAAGTCGATCTGAAAGGAGCCCAAACGGCCAAAAACATTAATGAAGTCAGGGTTGGTAACAGAAGGAATACGTGCAATGTTCAACACTGGTTTAAGCAATTTTGGGAGGGAGTTAGCCTTGAAGGGAAGAAATCATTGAAGGACTCCATCCTTTGATGAATGTTCTGAGAGTTTTCATCGAAGAAAACTCCAGACCAACTGTTTGAAAACTTGAAGAGAATCTCTCAGTCAGCAAATCAACTATCTCTGAATAGCTCAGGGCAATTAGAAAGGTGAACAATCTTAACACTTGGGTACCTCATGCATTAACTGACTGCCGAACTGGCCCTGAAAAATTTTTCAAGCTTGGTTATTAGACTCTACCTCATCCACCCTACTCTCAATACCTCTTGCTAACTGACTACTACCTTTTAAGACACCTGGAGTACCACATTTAAGAGATAAAAAATTTATAATCATAATCCAATAGAAAATGCATTTTTAGAATTTGTTACCGAACATCAGACTCCATAATCCAGCAATGCCATCGTGTGGTGGACGTTGTCTCCTCTGCATTGGAGCATGGAATGTACTGCATGGGAGCGTTTCTCGACGTGGAACAGGCTTTTGACCAAGTCTGGCACCCAGGACTGCTTTACAAGCTCCGCAAATTCCTTCCTTCAACATACTTCCTAATTATCCGTTACTATCTGAGTGATAGAACTTTCAAAGTAAACTATAAAAATTCCTGTTCTTCCATCTTTACCCAATCTGCCAGTGTTCTTCAAGGTAGTACCCTAGACCCCATCCTCTACCCAGTGTATACAGTTGACATCCCAACTCATCCTACCACTGTCCTCACCACTTATGCTGATGACACATGTGTTATCTGTAAACAATGATCCCTTCATTGCCTCCCTAACACTCCAGTCCCATATCCTAAGCCTTCAAGAATGGTGTCCAAAATGGAGAATAAAAATAAATAAAAAAAAAAAAACTCCCCAAATAACCTTTCCCTTGTCATAAAGCTATGACTTCCTGCCCTACAGTATCCTTTAATGATATTCCACTAATCCCTGTTAAACAGATCAGCTATCTAGGACTCCACTTGGACAAACTTCTAACTTGGAATCCACATACAAGACTAAATCGACAAGAAACTGCCCGTTGTTACAGATTACTTCAACATTTATTAGACAACCGTTCAAAGCTCCCAATTACTTACAAAAGACTCATATACATGACTTTGATTAGACCTATTTGGATGTATGAGGTTAAGCTTTGGGGCTCCACTAAACCATCCAATTCATCTCGTATCCAATCCTTACAATCCAAAATCCTCAATGCTCCTTACTTTGTCACCAATAACCTTATCCATAAAGATCTTAATGTTCCATATATTGCTGATTTAGCCCAAACCAGATATCTATCCTTTCATAGTAAGCTCCATAACCACTCAAATCCCCTAATTGCTCAACTTGCTTTCCACACCATTCCCGATAATCCTCCGAGGCGTTTGAAAGGAAGATGGCAGTGTAGAATTGTAGAATTTTTATTAAAGTGCTACTGATGAGTAGTGCTTTTCAAGTTTTGCCATGTTATTGTAATAGTTAACAACACATTTACTTGATGTATATATTTTGTACGGTTGTAAATTTCAATAAATTGATATAATATATAAAAAAATATTAAAAAATAAAAAGTATGGTAACAGGCCATGGAAAAGTTATTACCTGGTTGGTAGAAATATATTGAGAGCAATGGAGAGTATTTTGATTAATAAACTAAATGATCTAAAACATTTTCTTTATTTTTTTACATTTCAAAACCATAAACGGGCATTAATTTCCAGAGAACCCAACATAAAATATTCTGTAATAGATAGATCACTGATGACTAAATTATCAAGCATTTATTTATTCCAGATATTAATAAAACTGATTGAAAAAATCCTTCATGTTAAAATAAATAGACTATGATAATTATAAATTGTTAACAGTAGACTCTCAAAACTGTTTTGCATAAATTCAGTAAAATAAAATTAAATAAATTAAACAGCCCTAAAAAATTAAAAGTATTGAGAGCAATTCCTTCCTGAAAATTCTGAATTGACTTATTCTCTTTCTTAAAAAAAATAAAACAAAAATTTAACCATATTTGGATTTGATACACAAACATATGGTGAAATATTAATCTTTTTTAAGTTTAGGATATTATAAAACAAAAATAAAATCTTTCATAATAAAAATTAAATAATAAAATGATAAATAGTGCGATAACATACCAAATGCTTTCAGATTTCCAGAATGGAAGTCTTCCAAGAGTGACAGGAGTGCGGTCTCCATCCTCCTCACATCAGTGACATCTGATAGAAAACAGTGGTGTTGAACAGGGCGTTCCAAGAGGCCCACTTCATGCACAGCAGATATTACAAAAAGAATACAAAAACTCAAATAAAAAAAAAAAAAAAAAAAAACAAGCAAAGAAACTAAAAATGAAATAAAAATAAACATAATACAGATCTTAAAATAACTGTGTAATGCAAACTAAAATGAAATTACTATAGAAAAAGCAACATGCATTTATCATCATATTTTCTAGTTTAAAAATACATTTGTTCAGTTATAGAATAATGCATTACATGCCAGTTGTACTACTGAATGCATCTATACGAGTTATAAAAATCCTAGAGACTAATCTGAATATATATTAAATTAAAAATAATAAATAAATGAATAAAATAAAACCAAGAACAGATAAGAATTACATATCCTGCCAGAACATGGAAAAACAATTTATGAAAACAGATGCAGTAATATAGGCGCGCTTTGATTTATTTTCTTTAAATGTGCAAAACACAACAAAGTGGATTTGTCACCAAATCTATAGAAAGATAATTTTAACAACTTAGCCTCAATGTTTTCTGTGTCTGTTTTCTCAATGATTTTTTGCAACTAAAAAAAAAAAAAAAAAAGGCAACACTAAAAAGTATGAAATATAAACATTCAACATTCAAGGAAAAACTTCAATCCGACCTAACAAAAAAAAAAAAAAAAAAAAAAAAATATATATATATATATATATATATATATATATATATATATATATATATATATATATATATATACATAGATAATATAAAAATAATTAAATATATTTAATAAATCTTTAGTTGTAGGCACCTTATGTACATGAATGATCATTAAATTGAATGAAGTCTTGTATTTATAATAACTCCGGAGTAAACAAAAGTTGTAAATCGTGTTTTATTTTGTTTTTAAGTAAGTAAGCATTTAATTCACACTAAATTATGAAAAATCATTTCAATTAAATGTCCTCAATATTCCAGAAATATAATGTCACTTATGAAAGAATTCATGCTTACAGAAGTAAACCAATATACCAAGGTCATGCTGTTTTTTTTTTTAAATCTTACCCCTTATCTAATATAAAATTCTCAAAGGTAAAAAAAAAAAAATAAATAAAAAAAAATAAAATTGAAGAAAATACAATTTTCATTAAAATAAACAGAATTTGTTACCTCAACTTTCTCTCTTCCCTAAAAATTTTAGCACATTTCAAATAATTTTTAAAACGAAAATTACATAAGTAAAAATTATTTTAAATCCTGAGACTAGAGGCAAAAAATTATATTATCCATAAAAGATCAAAAGAAATTGCTGAATTATGATAAGCCTAATACTTTTCTGAAACAAAAATTGACTATTATTCATCCGTAACATTTTTCAATCAAAAGACATTTCTGAAATAGAGAATAGCTTTCAATCTTTATTTATTTAAATTTTTAAAGTGTAAGATAGAGCAATGATGAAATGGATTAGTAAAGAAATGAGCAAGTAAAATTGCAAGGCCTATTTAAAATGAACACACCACACAAAACAAATATGGGAAGATTCCAATCCTAACAGAAAGATATTGTTTCTATATATCTTTGACAGGCAGGAAAAAATACAAAACATGCTGCCGAAAGAAATGCCTGAGCTAGAATGATTGAACAAGGAGAAGAGGTTTTGTAGTAACAGAATACACATAAATATTTGCTCTTTACCTTCAGCTCACTTCTTCAATAAAAAGGTACAACTCCATATCTTTGAGTCATTCAAGAAACAAGGTCAGTGAGGAGAGTTACAATTATAGCATTGTAAGTTGTGTCAGGAAAATCAATCTAAATATTGTAGGTATGAAAACTGAAATGTCGGAAAAAAACTCAAAAAGTTGCATGATGAAATAGAATATAACAAATAAGATCTTCAATCAAACATTGAGTTGCTAAATGGACAGAAGAAGGCAATACAGTTAAGGTCAAGTAGATCATTTATAAATGGTGGAACAGGGAATTTGCACAAGATTTGGTAACCAGGAAAATACCAGATTTGGAAAAAAGTGTGATCACCAGCAAAAAGGAAAAATAAAATATTTTACAATCAGAATTTCAAAAATGACATTTAAGATAAAAAAATAAGTTCAAAAAGTTTCCCTTGTCACTGTTTATCAGAAAAAATTATCAAAAACTTCGGATTTATTCACCTCAATACCTTATTTTGCTTTTTTAAATAGTTCTATTCATTTATTAATAATAAAATAAACTACAGCTAGACAGAAACACTACCTGAGCAAGTACTTATAATTTATGAGATAACTAAAATATTTCTTTAACTATATTTTAAATTTTATATTGGTAGTATGCAAAATGCATAGAGCCTGATGTATTGTTTATAAAATATACTATATTTTAATCAAAAAGGATTGGAAATATGACAGGAAGAATTCATATCTTTTTCGAAGTGATACACTAAAATACTGAAATTTCAACATTCAAATAACACCATAATTTAAATTTATCTTCTATTAAAATTTCTATAATTTTAAAAGAATAATGTCACTTATCCGGTTTAATTAATTGTATGAATGCTGTTGGAATCATCGATAAAGTTCTAACAACAACATGACAAACCAACAGTATTGGGCATATTTATATATGTAAATAGGAATATGAATACAAATATATTCGTATTCACATGTGTGAATATAAATATATTTGTATTCACATGTGTGAATATAAATAGTTGTATTCATATGTATAAATTGTGAATACAGTTGTATTTACAAGTTTTGAGTGTGAATGCAGTTGTATTTACATGCCTCGAGTGTGAATAAAACTGTATTCACAATTTGAATTCGAATACGAATATATTTATATTCACATATGTGAATACGAATATATTTGTATTCATATTCTTAGAGAATAATCTGTGTGAATATATTCATATTCATATTTACGAATATCAATATACCTATCACTGCACACTAAATACTCGAAACTATTGTTTATCTTCTTTTTAACAACATTATCGAATGTCTTTCCCAGTGTAATTTTGTGTGAATGTCTCTATGTCATTTGAAACAAAAATATCAAGTGCCAACAGCTTGGTAGTAGCTACTTATTTATTTACTTAAATAAATTTTTAAAAATATTAGAATAAGAAGAAACTAAGCAGTGTCACAGAAGTAGTTGTATCATAAAAAAAACCGAATTTAAATATTTACCAATTAGCCTAGTAATTGCTTTTAAAAAATAAGAATTCAGTTCAAAATACCGATGATATACCTCGCTTCAAGCGATTAGCTGGTGGCGGATGTGCTGGTCTTGGTGGCCTATTGCTCTGCTTTTCATTAACAAATATAAACCGAGTACCTAAAAATAAAAAAGCATTTTGAGTACCTAAAAAAATTTATTTTGAAATTTATTAAATAATAACAAATATTATCCCAATTAATAGTAAAAACACCATGTCAATGAACATAATTATTATCTAATTGCTAAATACTAGGAACTCTGTAGTGATTGAGATAGTAAATAAACTTTCAAAATATGAAAATAATTATTTATTTCCCTAGATTTTCAAAATTTAAAAATTGTAAAATTTTCAATAGTAAAAACATAGCTTAAAGAAATGATAAACTTTTAATGTAGTGAAAAACAAGTTTTATTAAATTAAAAACTATTTCTGTAATTATAATTTTTAAAAAAAACTTTTCAACCTGCTTTGCATCGACTTTGAATTAACAGCCATATTTAAGCAAAGGATTAATTAAAAATGGTTAGATAAGAGATAGTTTAGAGAACATGAAGACCTTAGATACACATCCCAATTGAATTAGTTGCATCTTTATGCTAATAGGCCTCATCCATCATCTAAACCTGATAACTCAATTTTTGCAAAGTTGGTAATTCAATATTGCTAGATCTCTAGATCCATCATTGAAAAATCCAATAAATATAATATTAAAACATATACCAAAAATAATATCAATTATTGCAATTAACACTCTTATTACTCTAATGATTATAGTTAACTAATTCAATCATAAACCACTAGAAACATTTACTCGAATGAAATAGTATAAAGTAAGGTCCAAGGTTAGGGAGATAGTTATTATTGATATTGAAGGTTATCTAAACTGGTGCAAGGGGCTATAATAACAAAAACTGTGCAATTACAGTTATTAGTAAGAATTAAAAGAATCAACTCATCTAAATATTAGTTAAAGGAATCGCGAGGTAAATATATAAACATCATTTATATATGTTAATGCATATATTCATTGCTAAATAGCCTTCTCATGAAATTTAAAATGTATTGTCTAATAAATTTTTATGAAAATTTGTTTGAACTAATTAACAATTAACTAAATATTTTAAAAGGAAATTAACTGTAAATCGAGTAAAAATAATCAATATTTCCTACCACAATTTTTTTTAGATTTAAATATTCAATCATCTTCCGATTAATAAAAGCATGTTTTATTTCATTATCAATCTCCAACTAAGTAACTATGGTTAATTCCTTAAACAATTGAGTATTTAGTTTTAAAAAAACATGGAGGTTTAGAGTTAAAAAATAAAAATAGATACATTAAATTTCCTGAAATAAATTAAACTATTATGGTTCAATAGTTTTTTTTAATTTTCTATATAACCACATCAAATTTAATAATGACTAAATATAAAATGGGTTGAACATTCAATTAGATACCAGGAGTGCCATAAGACCAATTTATCATTCAGTACCAACCAAAGTTCGACTTGATAGGCAAAACATGTTCAAAAAATTAATAATCAAAGAAATGGAAAACATCCATATACAAAAGTTTAGAAACACTCCATAAGTGCCTCATTGAATTTAAATTAGATGGCAGAAGAGTAGTAATATTTTCAAGATACTGCAGAGTATTAATTAGTATTAAAGAGCAGTAATTATTTTTGCCACAATGAACTCATCATTCAACTTTCTTAAAGCAATGTTCAGAAACAAATTAATTCAGAAAGTAGAAGAGGTATCATTAAAAAAAAATTAAAAAAATAAAGAATTAAATTCCACTATTATAACTTCTTGTTTGTTTGTTTATTTGGGCTTAACATCCTTATGTACTTCAACTAGGGCAGATAATAACTTTTTAACTTTTGATCTTCATTTAATAATTACTACTTCAGATTGAGAAAACAATTAAAAACAAAAATAAAGTTAGTCTTGCTATCAGCAAATAAAAAACTTTGACTTGGAAAGAAATATGTTGTTTGATGTTTGATGCCCAGTGATAAAATATAAATGTGTAAATATTTTAAAACGTAGTTTTTTTTCTCCACTCTTATAGGAATGTTTGTTAACATAGTCAACAATTATTTTTGTTCATATTTTAATAATATATTGATGATTGTTTCAAAATATGCACAATTTACAAAGATAATATTCTTTTAAGCATGTTAGAATATGTAGTGGAGGCTAAACTAAAAAACTGAAACTCAAATTCATTCATTTTGATGTCTCCAGTTGGCTGTTAGCTATATTCAAAGGGTATTAATGTAAAGCTGGCGATTTCTATCACTTTAGATGTCATTTCACAAAGCTGCATGATCTAACAATTTCATTGTATATAATAATCTATTTGTGTACATTGTGATGAAT
Organism: Euschistus heros; assembly: GCA_003667255.2. NCBI lineage: Eukaryota > Metazoa > Arthropoda > Insecta > Hemiptera > Pentatomidae > Euschistus > Euschistus heros. The sequence goes on from RCWM02000533.1 coordinate 61,525, forward strand.
TTCTCTTTGCTATTAATTCCCTAATGGCGCTGTCAAGAAGTGAAAGGTATTCAATCAGGAAGAGACTTATAAGTTTCCTGAAAAGAGGTAAAATCCATGTCTTTATCAAGCTGAAGCCAACTGATTGCAATAAATAAACCATTTGTCAATAGCCAATCGCTTAAGTGATAAAGCAATAAAAGCAAAACGTCCTCTTTGAGAGCAGAGGACTGGCAAACAACTCAATTTATTGTAAATAACAGCTAAAAAATTAAGAAATTAAAGTATTACAATAATTGAAGTTAACCCTAGGACGCCAACATTCGTCAATATGATGAACACCTCTGTGAATTACATTTGCCACTTCCTTCCCAGTCATCCTGTCTCCATGATACCACAGTTAAGCCTTCTACTGACATTCCATTGCAAGTCACCGAAGGAAGCACGTTTATTCGTTCAGCTGGTTCGGAGAAACTTCAAATTATATCAAAACAGGTACATAAAAATTACGAATGGTTGGCAACTAAGGAATATCAATGTACTCGTAGTTTTGTCGAAGGCTTCTACTAAATCACTCAGTAGAAGTGATTTTATCCTGTCATTGAGTGATTTACTTCGAAAAGAGTGGTTGAAAATGAGGCTCGCTATCCCAACGCTCCCTAGAGAACTAAAATCAATAATAAGTGAAGAATTAGAGAATTCAGGAATTACTAAGGTATCTAGTTCAGCCACAGCGCAAAAGGGTCCCAGAAAAATATGTAGCTATTGTAATTATAAGCTCAGAAGGATGACAACGGTTTATTGTTGCCGATGTCACACTCCAATATATGGGGAACATCAAGTAAAAGTTTGTACATATTGCTTTTCTAAATAGCGCAATTAATTTTTCATTGTGCTCAATATGTATTAAAAATAATTGTATTCCTATTTTTTCTGTAAAATATACAGTCCATTTTATGTTTATTTATTTTATACATAATTAATATATTTTTATGTTCATGTTTTTAATACATTATTTTGAAATAAAAATTGCTAGTAAGTTTTTATTTTAATATATCCCCTTCCCCCTAGAAAACTTTTTTCTTTTTTTTTTTTTAATAACAATTTCTTGAAATTTACAACTGTACAAAATTTATACATCAAGTAAATGTGCTGTTAACTATTACAATAACGTGACAAAACATGAAAAGTACTACCCATCAGTAGCACTTTAATCCCCCTATAAAACTAGATAGAATTTTTTTTTTTTTTATTTTTATTAAAAGAATAATAACTCTTATGCAAGACAATCTTGTTCATAGCTTTTTTCGATAATTATATTAAAATAAAAATATATTTGTCATATTGACTATATAGTTGGTAAAATGTGGTAAAGAGAGAAGGTTGGCTAGGCTTAGGTAACTAAGAGGCACAGAATACTTCTTACCAGGATTTTACCTCTTTTCAGGAAACTTACAAGACAGGGCCATTAGGGAATTAATAGCAAAGAGAAATTCATCACAATGTACACAAATAGATTATTGTATACAATGAAATTATTAGATCATGCAGCTTCGTGAAATGACATCTAAAGTGATAAGGCTTAGGTAACTAAGAGGCACAGAATACAAACAAACTATTCAAACCTATTGACAGCTCTTAGTGATTGTATGTCATTGTTATTAAGCTGCTTTTTGTTTGATAAACGAGGATCACTACTCCAAAAATCCTACTAATTAGTCAATTAATAATAAAACAATGCAATGCAGTTACAAATGAAGCATAATTTTAAACTCACTAGATCCAGTAACATTTGAAGTATGTGATGATCCTAAAGCAGGGACAGTCACTATCCTGCTGAGAGATCGAGAACTCGAGGAACCACCAATACTGGCAACACCACGAGCACTATATCCACCAGAAGATGAAACATCCTTAAAACCAAGAAAAAAAGTAGTAATTGATTAACATTAAAAATTAGAAGGTTAGGCTATAAGCTAACAATAGATACACCAGAACATAATATAAACTACTTATCAATACCACTAAATTACTAATTCAAACACAGCAGTTGACAAAATATGTCAAAACTGTTACTTTTAACTACCAGAACAAATCATTTCCTGAAATAACAGGCCAATCAACAGTTTAAATAAATAGTCACACTTTTCTATCAGGAGGAAAACATTTTGAAATGGAAAAAAAAAAAAAAAACTTTAGGCACTATTCCACAACATGTCTAACACCTCAGGCATGAATTATTATACACTTCAGATGAATAACTAAACTATGTGTACAATTATGGAGGATTCTAACATACTTTAATACTTTCAGGTGAAGTTTTAGTGACTGCAGGGCTAACAGGGGGAGTTACTTCACCAAATTTATCAGCTATGCCCTGCTCTTCGTCCATTATGACTAACTGTTGCAATTCACCTTGATCCTTGTTTTCGGTCATTATCCTTGGGTTAGGATACGTACTTAGTCCTAATCATGATAACAAAAAAAAGTCATAGTATTGAAAGCTGTAACAGCCCATAATTCTGCTGCAATGAGTTACTAATTTCACATCCAACTATGAATAATTCCATCTTTTATGTCCAGGAATATTTATCAAAATTTCAGTGGAATAAAAACTTCCTCTTACTTCCAGTTTATAGAATAGTCATAAAATCGATAGCATTAGAGAAGGAGTATTCAACTCAGAGAAGTAAAAGGAATTTTACTTACCCATTCACTTAATAATTAACTCATTTTTAGATTGGAGTCCTTGAACTCTTATTGTTACACAAGTAAGAGTCCAAATATAAGTTTGTTTGTTTGTTTGTTTATTTCGTTTAACGTCACTTTATGCTGCTATGGCTAATCGGACGATGCTACGGTGGGAGTCCTAAATTTGCCTATCCAGGTATAATTAGGATAGGGATCTTTAACGAGTACCTGACATCGCACAGGCTCGGGACCCCCATTTTACGTCCCTTCCGAAGGACGGCATAGCTAAGGATTTTTTACTCCCTTTAAAAAATCCTAAGGTCATCTGCCGGGCTGCGAACCCGCGATCTTGGGTTTAGTAGGTTGCTATGCTAACCACTACACCACAGGTGACCCCCCAAATATAAGTATAATGAAAATAAATTAAATGTTTTAAAGCGAAGAATTGATAGCATGAAAAATCATTGTTTATAGAATAAGGAGCAATTACAACTTGGTTGATCAACAGAAGTAAACTGCCCTCGGAAATGTGATAAAATCCTTAAATGTAGAAAAAAATCAAAGTTTTATTAATATTAATTGTATTCTGCAATTTCGAGCTACAGTCAGTTAAGGATGTAATTCAAATGAATGTGCAAACTCATAACATCAAAAAAAAAAAAAAATTGTAGCAAAAAAAAAAAAAAAAAAAAAAAAAAAAAAAAAAAAAATAAAACGCGAAAAAAAATTTCAAAGCCTTCTGGCCTCCTCAAGGATCTGCCACCACTAAAGAGTTGGTGTTGGTGTTGAAGACGTAGTTGCAACACCCTGAAGAGGGGATACCATCCATCTAGCTTCCAGCTAGTTAAATCTCCGCCAGAAACCTGGTTTGCTTTTCTCCAAGCCTTCTAACCTTCTGTGACCAGCTATACTGGCAACCACCCAACGGTGAGACTGACTAGGTCTCACCCCCAATAGTATCATTTTTGGGCTCACAGCCTTGGAATGGTTACTGGCACAGGGACATAATCCTCTACGCTTCCCCTACCTCCCCCGAAAAACACTTAAAATAATGCTTGTCCAAAGAGGAAGAGCGGGATACTTACCCGTAAAATGTCTAAAAGGCATAGTCTTCTCAGTGACCGACAAACTAATGGCGGTGTCCACCCCGTACGTGTGTCGAGACACGGACGTTGAGACAGGCACTTGGAGTCTAGGCGTCTCCCCTCTCACTAACATGAGGTTGGGCCCCAGCCTCCTTTACGAGAAACTATTCATAGACAGAAAATATCCATCCGAAACTTGTTAAACCTCTGGAGGATAACTGGCATTGTACTCTTCTGACGTATTTTTAGTCTTCGAATATCTGCAGCCATGCAAGAAAGTAAATTAAAAATAAATTTATCCTCACTATGGAGATTTTCGTATAAATCAGAAAACTAGTCATAATTTCAAGAAAGGAAGAAATGTTAAGGAGGGAAATAGGCAAACTAATTTCTGAAAATTACTCAATAATAGATAAAATCGTCAACTGATTTGAGAAACTGAAAACTTATGCCCACTGTTAAACATGGATGGTGTGTAATTATGGCCTGAGGGTGTATTATTGCATTTGGCGCTGGAAATATTAAAGGTAATCGACGAAATTATGGACCAATGAGTTTATTTGGACATATTAAGGTACAACCTTAAATCCAGTTCAGCGAGTCTTGGTTTTGAATCACCTCTTTCTCGCAGATGTACTTTTTACTTTTTTTTTTTTTAGAGAAACACCTCATTGGACTAGTGACACCTCCCAGACGACAGAGCGAAGAACGAGAATGTCCTCCAGCTCCGAAGAGAAGGAAACTTGTAACCAAGCGTGTCAGCTTACGTCCTTTGCTGGCAATCTTCACGACAGCTATCCAGATGTCACTACTACCGACATCGGCGATTTCACGGATTCTTCGGACAGTGACAAAGAAAGTATTCATGAGTCCTCGTCCGATACCACAGATATGGGATCAGGTATTGAGTGTCTTTCAAAGTTTTTGCAAGATTTCAAACCAACACCTGGACACGATAGACTCGAGTACCTTCTTAGACTTACCAACATCCGTTTCAGAAGATATCTTATACACGACGTGTGGAAACCAAGACGACATACAGACTTTAGAAAGTTTATTACGGACGTGTTTGAGCGAGTATCTAGATTCCGTCGACCAGACGGATTCTGGTACCTCTTCATTCACATTAATGAGACCCCACACTTCCACTTCATCCATGACTGTGCCTTCAGCAACAGATCATGCCGTTGCCGGACCATCCCGGACATCACACGTACATACGGGAGGGCAACTTACAAGACAATCAAATATCGAAGACGACTCAGACGACGAGGAAGTAAACATTCCTTCGCATCCTATCTCATTAATCTCCAACAATATTCAATATTGGAAGGGAGATACTGGTGTGGGAATGAAATCGGAGGTTTGCAGTCCATCCTTGGTCCTACAAATCAAAGTGTTTTCATACGACAATGTGAAGCACGTAGAAAAGAAACAATGGTGGTGCAAGTCGAAGGAGAACTTCGAGATCGGAATAAACAAACTGATAGATCAGGATGTTTACCGGTCTTGGAGGGCCTTTCGACGGGACGTTATAGACATGACAAAAAAGGGGAAAGATTTTCAGGAGGACATTCGGTGTCATCGATCCTCAAATTTTTGGAGGAAAACATAGTCGTACCGGATCATGACATTGTATGCACAGACAAATGGTTACAACATCCAATATTTCGATATAAAACGGAAATGGATTATGCATTTAAATCAGCAATAAAAATTTATAGAACAATACTATCTCGTATGTGTTTAAACGAACTACGTGAATATATACGAGATAAACCTATACAATATTACTCTCCAAAAATTACAATTTTAACAGTAGAAGAATCCTATCATATTATTAAATTAATATTATCACATCAAATGGATGCAATTACTGTTCATTTATTTTTATCGTTCCTATATGCTATGTTAAATCATAAAAGTGGTAAATATAATTGCTTATTAATAGAAGGAAAACCTTCGGCAGGTAAAACATGGTTTGCAAATATAGTAGGTAAATTAATGTTAAATACTGGATATATCGGAAACTCAAATAGATATAGTCAATTTCCGTTTCAGGATTGTCCTAAACGTAATTTACTGATATTTGACGAACCAAACGTTGAACCTGCTGCTTTTGAAAATTTTAAATTATTATTTTCTGGTACTCCTCTTTCAGCTAATATAAAATATGAAAATCGTAGTCTAATAACACGAACTCCAACTATAGTAACTTGTAATGCTGATCCATTTCCACATAATCTAGCATTCAATTGCAGAATGCATAGATACAAATGGATGAATTCCATAGACAACATAATACCACGATTAAAAGACAAACAGGTTCACCCCGACGGACTATACAAACTTTTACTAGAACATAAAAATACAACTGGTGAATTACCTCCTGAAATGTTGCAAAACCAACCTCATCCCAACTTTGGTACTAGTAACATTTATATTAATGCCGATTTTGAAGATGATGCTACAAAAATTCCAGACTACATAGCTGATACGCCTGGTGAGATTCAACGAAACTTCGGTTTACTTCAACCAAAAGATATTTTTGTATTTGAAGATGAAGAAGAATAGGAAACATAAATAATAAACATGTATATAATCAATAAATATTTATTTTACAAAGGAGCAAAACCAAATACATTATTTGCAAATACCTGTCCTACTCCTGATTGTTTACATCCAAAAGGTACTTTATGTACAGGATTAATACCTCTTAATGTATAATGTTGGTGTAAATCAGTACTAACAACAATACGGGTTTTAATCTCCCAAGTACAACAAGCAGAAACATACTCTTGTATTTCTTTATCAGGTGCATTGGTTTGTATAGGTAAAACACCTATATGTAAACTTGGTTGGGCATGTCCAGAATTAGAAGGTGTATGATCAGGAATAGTAACACTATGACAATGTTCTAATATTTCTGCCATATATTCATCAAATGAATTTTTACTTGGACTTATAGCAACTAACTTACGAGTACGCTTAAGTTCTAAAGTTTGATGATCGGTTACTTCACCAACAGTAACAGAAATATCTTCACCACCCATTAAAGTTTTGTTTGTCACAGCCGTATCTTTAATAGCTATTGTTTCCTTAACTTTTAATACATTAGTTTTAACTCTATATTTATAATGAACACATGGGGTATCTATATGATCTAATAAATTAAATGTTTTATTAAACTTAATCAATTCTGGCCAACCAACTGGACCATCGTTTTTATCTGATGCTTTATAAGGCATCATGAAACCTACATAAGTAGGTAAAGTTCTAGGTATACCAACAAAAGTAGGTATACTACTATCAAAATCACTATCAAAAGAAGCATGACCCCATAGTCGTTCATGGATATCATGTTTATTCGGAAATTCCAATGAATCTATTTTCATTGGCTGACTAGCATTTCTCTTAACATTATAGTTACGACAATTTATATGTCTATTAAGACCTACCGCGACTTGACCAAATACACCTTGCGTATTATTAGCAGATGATGTTATTGTAACACCAGTATCAAAAGAGGTTTTAAAACCTTTAGGTGTTACCATACACTCAACACTAACAACACGTGATCCACTAGGAAGACTTTTGAATTCAGCATAAGTCATCCAAAAACTTAACATATGTACTGGTACACAAGCTAAACTAGTTATCATAACTTTAGTAACAACATCTTTTGTAGCGGTTTCATAAGAAAATATTTTATACGCATTTGCCCAAGCATTGATCAAATGTACATGTTCAAACACTGTTTCAACCGGTTTAGTCCTAGGAGCACCGATATTTTGTACTGGCTTATTACCTCCATATGCACATGATGGCGCGCCATTGGTACCACTACCTCCCTCTCCAGGAGACCTTCTGACTCTCGGTGCTTACGTAGACGTCGACGCTTGCGGTAATAATCTTTTCTTAAATCTGTAGGCGTATTTGATGTTACCGATGTTATATGGTTTTCCGTCTTTACGTGTTTTTCCTGCAAATCAAACGGATATATTATTCTTTTAGCGACGACGACACCGCACCGCATGGTTCATAACCGTATGCAGGGTGCCATGGTGTCGTCGTCGCAAGAGAAATTTTTTCCACGGGGTGTCCCTGACATTTTGGCCGCACCCACGGGCACGCGGAGGTCGACCGGTAGGTCGTCGCCGTATATATAGGGAATTGTTTAAGGGTCTTAATAAAGTGTTCTCCAGTAAGTGGTACCGTGCCTATCTCTATCTCCCTCTATCAGTGGACACCAGTCTCATTCTCTCGCTGAACTTGGTAAGTCAAACAATTTATTACCTTAGTTGCTCAAACACGCTACCCGAGCGTTAAGAAAAATATAATAATTGTTATTTATAAAATGTTTTTGTAACATTTATTATATTTATTAAAGTTCTACTTTGTTTGACTTACAGACATGTCTAATCCTGCATCACCTATTAATCCTCAAGAAGAATGTTCCGTCGACATGGATTTACATTCAGAGAAACACCTCATTGGACTAGTGACACTTTAATTTTTTGAAGGCTTGCAATGCTAGTCGAAACGTCGGCATTATAAATTACGATATTATTTTTAACTGCTGTGTATCTATGTATGTCTGCATAACCCAACAATCTACATCTCTACATATTATTCCAGTTTATGTTGTAATAACTTTGTTGCTTAGTTTTGAGTAATTCTGTATATCTTCTCATTCTTTATTTATGTTATTTCTTTGTTTTTATTCTTTATATCTAACTTGCATTACAAAATTATAATCAAAACAAATATGAAGGAAAAATCCGAAAACCCCCAAGCCAAAGCATGGGATAGAAATTCTGCAACTTAGGTCCAGGAATCAGGACATCATTCAGTGACAAAACCCATTTGAGGTGGCCTGACTGGCATAAAAATCCCACCCGAATACTCTCAAGTATCTCCGTGGCGCTTGAAGAACTCCATGATGTGCGCAATACCGAATTTCGACCTTTTAAGACACATCTGGATTATCACAGGCACCAATATTGCCCGCACTTAAATACTCATCGATGCATTACTCCCGGTACTATCATGAAATAATCAGGATTCTTGGCAAAACGTTTCTCCAGCGAAACCAAACATTTGCGACAGTACTGGCTGAATCCCCGAGGGGCAATGCAGTAGTGCGAAAAGGTAATTCAGCCCATATAAACGACCTTCGGAATCTCTCGTCGTGGTTTCAGAATAAATTTGCTCACAGAGAGATCATCTGTTTCTAGGAGGAGGAAATAGCGGTTGATCAATTTCAGAAAAAATTTTTTGATGAGATTGGAGCCCTGTTTGTTTATCAGAAACATGGCAAGTGATCAGACCTCACCCCTCCCCAGGAGTGGAACCAAGTGCAGGAGCTGAACCCATAAGAACATACCCTAAACAAGTCCTTATAACAGAAATGGGCATACCCTCCCCGAGAGACGCAACTGCGGGTTTCCAAATAAAAGCAGATACGTCGTCTCCAAGCAAACCCATCTACCCTGGACTGGACATCCACTTCCCATATCGCTAAGGGATACTGGGCTACGAAACTCCTTAACTGAACGTGCAATAGGATGGACTAGGGTAAATCTGTGTATTTTTTATGGAACCATAATAAATGTTCATCGTTAATAGTTATTTCCATCAGTATCTACCGACGCTCTAGCGGCATATCCCAGAGGTTTCACAGACAACCAGCAAACCCAGTTACATTTGTCACAGGAAGGTTGAGGGGTACAAACATTAAGAAGCGTACCACATCTCACATCTCGATCCAGTAATACACTAGCTTTACTCTCTCGGTCCAGCAGGCCACTCCCCCATAAATGGACTTATGAGGTGAAGAAAAAAATCCTAACCTTAACTGTAGCTTGAGTACAACAGTTGAAGTGCACTGGTCCACAAGCACGTGAGACATTTGGTGTGGACAAACAATTTTTTAGACTTCTGATAAAGAGAAACAGGACTCGTAGGCTGATGGCAAGCGAAGGCATTGTAGCGAATGTACTTTCACCAGATCGGAAGCAATGAAGAGTGGAATGCCCATGCAGCTTAAAACTTTGGAGATGCTATTATGGGCATTGGATGAAGAATTAGACTTGAGGTTCATCAAAATGTAAAAGAGAATGGTGACGTTTATGGCACATTGGCACAGTGTTTACAGATTTTTACACGTGATGGTTAAAATGTTTGGACAAGCAATTAAAACAAAGCTTAAGTGATTTTAACCTTCTCATTGCGCTTGCTTACATTTAGGCTTTATAAAAGAGGGCAAGCATATTTTTTGTGATCACCTTTGCAAAATATACACACAAGCTTATGTCCGCCAAGCAGTATGAAAGGACACCACATATTCCTTTTTGGACCAAACTAACAGTAGCGCGGTTTTAGAGAGCCTCTGAATTTTTATAAACATTTTAATTGGTCTTTTATGAACTGATTACTTTATCCAGTTTTGGGAAAAGGTTCACCCAATTCTGCTCAAATCTCAAGCGAAGAGTTTTATCTAATTTCCGAAGAAGTTAATCTAACCAGCACTCAGCATTCCCCGACTCTATATCTACTTGATAGCTCCTTAAAGTTTGAACACTTACGAGATATAGGTATCAAGAAACCCTGGAGGTAAGCTACAGTGGCAGCAATGGAGAAATATCCATATCTTGTCCAAGCACTGATTAATTGAAGCCCTTTTATTTTTGATATTTAGAAATTAAAGATTAAGGCAGCATCATACCCTTCGGAAGTAATAGTATATGCTCTAATCAAACCTTAGAGGTTCTCCTTCAAGCAGAGATATCCAAAAAATGAAACTTATAAACCACACGATACTCTTATATTCTTGATGAATTAAAGGTTGAAATTTGGAATTGAATAAATCAAATCACCCTTGCCGTTAAAATTGTCACGTTTGAATTTTTGGAAGAGATGCAATCAAGAATTTACCTGCTGCACTATTGAGCTGGACTCCTGACTGATATTACCAACAGTTGTCATTTAAAGGGTCAATGAGAGATATCAAGCTTATTTTCCAAGCGACACGAGAAGTGAAGTCCATGATGTTCAGACTGGAGTTCCCCAATAACACGTTTGTCCCTCAGCACTATCCAAGGCAGATTGAAAAAAGATTTTGCTTCAGCCTCAGCAAATTAAGTCGTTCGTTAATGACTGATAAGGCTGTAGCCGATAGACCATGTTTGGCATTTCATCCCCTAGCAAGTTAAGGAAATCCTTAAGAAGCAATAGGACTTTGAACGTGATATCCATAACTCACTTATGAAATCACAAAATGCCAAAGATAACAGTTCCAGGAGAAAACGACGAGAAAAGCGAAAATTTCCAATAAGAGTACATGTACATTATATACGGTAAAGTATGGTTTGTATAGGAATAAATAAAATCCCTTCCCACAGGGTAACTGCTGGAAGGAAAACACTAAAAAATAATAATAATAATAATAATAATAATAATTATAAATAAATAAATCAATTAAAAAAAAAAAAAAAAAAAAAAAAAATCTTTTCCAAATAATGCTTCTTTCTTTAAAAAAAAAACAAGATGTAAGTATTTCAATAATGTGCGTACACAGACTTTTTTTTTTTTACTAACTGTATCCAACGGTAAATCCATTTTTCTGATGCTGCTCTTAGGATCAAATAAAATTTAAACAATGTTCTCTTTTTAAGATGGATAAACATATTTTGTGACTCTAAGCAACACTCAATTAATAAATTATTATTTTAAACCTAATAAGTCGCTATGAGGAAGGAAATAATTTCTTATGGAGATACGTGGTTTGTAGCCTGGATTTCCTTTTCTTCTGTACATTGGGAATCTCAGATATATATATTTACAATAAATTATTTTTATGCCCATACAAAAAAATAAATAAACTTAAGGTGGGTTTGCTTAGGACCACACGCTGAAAGTGTAAACTTGATACTATATTACAGTCCTACTTTATTTCAATATAAATAATTTTCCCTTGAGTAAAAACAGGTTGCTGCCTCAATTAATTGATTTGAAACATATCAAATCCGCTTCTCAATGGAATGTGCTACGATTTTATTATATTGTCATTTATGGGTTGTTGTAATAACACACACACATTTAGAATGATTAAACACGAGCACATTTTATTGGGTTATAAACATTACAAAGTACAACACATGTAAAAAAAAATCTTCCTTTCCCCCACTGCTTATCACATTGGTGAGAAGACTAGATAAAAATATCCAACAGTCGTCCGCCACTTTTAATAAAAAAAAAAAAAAAATCAATGGTAATGACAGATAATATATGGTATTGTTGTTATATAAGACATACAAAAAATCTATAAGATATGAAGCATTAAGTCGTCCTCCTCTTGAGACGAAAACAAGAAAAACAAAAGTAGTGGAAAAAAGAGAGAAAATATATATATATATATATATATATATATATATATATATATATACACAAATGATCAATAACAATAAGCACATAAGTAAAGGATCCAAATATAGCAAAAGAATAACTAAAATTCATTACAGAAACACTATTCAAATATCTACAGGTCAATTCTAGCCGCTGCAGTTATATTCGTCGAGGTATTTCGGTTTACGTCTTTGTCTTTAAGGGCGAGTCTGAATTTAAGGGGTCTCACTGTTCTGTTCCGGTGAAGGCTGCTGCGTCGCTTCATCTCTATCGGAAGGCAGGTCGGTTGGAGTCATTTCCTGTTCCTGATCCATTGCATTGCCCATGTCTGTGGGTGTTACAGAGGGAGTAGTAGGCGGTAGTAAGACTGGTTGCTGGCGTGTCTAGGACCGGTGGCCCTTCAGGCAATCGCTGAGGCACACCGAACGTAACATGTCGATTCATGCTGCTATTTTTCCCTGGTTCAACTCCGTTTCCCTGGGTTTGGGTTAACTCCTGGGGTTCAGGCACATTTGTTGAAACTAACTGATTAATATTTCGCTTCAAATTTCATCCAGAGTCGAGCTTGACTAAATAATGGCGGGTGCCGAAACATTGTACGACTGTCCCAAAACACCACGTTTCTCTGTTGTTCTGGAAAAAACGAGCCTGAACTCTATCCCCCTTATTAAAAGAGCGGATGAGAACATGATGGTTTGTCGACTTTTCACCTTCTCAAATACAGTTCCGGATTCGTTTGCTGTGGCTTTCAACCTTCTTTTCAGTGTTTGGACACTTCGTTCTGCAAGTGCGTTGGTTGCTGGGTATCCAGGAGCAATGAGGCGTTGTGATATCCCTCGATCTGTACAATATTGTTTGAAAGCATCACACGTGAAGATAGCAGCGTTGTCTGACACCATCTGGTTAGAGAGTCCATGGGTGGAGAATATATCGTCCAACAAAGTTATGGTCACCTGAGTTGTAGGAGCGGCTCGAAGCACACGAACTTCCAGCCATTTGGACTTGGCGTCAATGCACAGAAAAAAGTAGAAACCGTCCATTGGACCAGCATAATCTATATGAAGGCGTTCCCAATTGCCATTTGGGTCATCCGATAGGTGTACAGTGACTTTAGGTGGATTGTTTCTTAACGGTGCACATTCCAAGCATCTTCGGACCAAATGTTCTATTTCCTTGTCTAACCCTTCCCAATACACGTACCTTCTTGCTAGTTGTTTCATCTTCGTAATTCCAACGTGAGAGGCATGGAGTTCTTCCAATATGGCAGCTCTAAGTAGCGTTAGGATAACCACTCGATCCAGCCTAAATAGTATCCCATGAGAAATAAAATAAGGGGAGTCTTGGCATGACAGTTGTAGGTTCTTGATAATTTTCTGGAGTTCTGAGTCCACAGCAGTAGCTTCAGCGATGGTCTCGGCCGTTATTGATGAGCTAGAAACATGAAAAGCTGAGTCGAAGTGAATAAGGTTGACCTCTTCATTAATCAAAATGCCACACTCTTACTCGAATTTGGAAGAGGTGCTCTTGATAAGCAGTCCACATTCTGATTTTTCTTGCTCTCCTTGCATCGAACTGTATAGTGAAAACCTGACTGGAATGACGCATTTCGCAGCAGCCTGGCCGAGGTCATCTGTGGCAAACTTCGTTTCTGACCAAAAATTCGTGAAAGTGGTTGGTTATCGGTAACCAAGAAAAAATGTCTCCCATAGAAGTAGTTGTGGAATCGGGAGACTTCAAACACAATAGCCAGTGCTTCTCGGTCAAGTTGGCTGTAGTTCATTTCAGAAGGTGTGAGAGCGCGAGAGGCATAGGCTACAGGTTTCTCGTTCCCATTCACAGAATGGCTCAAAATTGCTGCGACTCGCACCGGGCTAGCATCTGTGGTTAGAATAACTGGCAATGCTGGATCAAAAGGAATTAAAATTCTGTCGCTGCACATTTCAGCTTTAAGTTTAACGAAAGCATCTTCGCATTGGTGGGTCCACTTGAAAATGGTGCCCTTTAGTTTGCAAATTCCGTAAGGAAAATAATTTGTAGAATAATCTGGGATGAATCTTGCGTAGTAGGTCATCATACCTAAAAATCTGCGAACTTCATCGACATTGTGAAGGCGTGGAAGTGCGGAGACAGCCAGAATCTTTTGAGGATTTTTTTATAACATTTCTCGAAACAACATGACCAAGGTAGTCATTCTCGGTGATGAAGAACGAACACTTGTTTTTATTAAGGTGTGAGTCATATTCTGAAAACCTTCTGAGGCAGCGCCGAAGGTTCTGTCTACATTCTTCCAAGGAAGATCCGTGTACTAAAATATCGTCATAGTAAATGGCACATTTAGGTAGACCAGCCAGAATTTGTGAAATTGCTCGATTAAACTCTGATGGTACCGTCTTAATTCCAAAACTCAACCGGTTCATTTTGTACGTACCTCTATGGGTGGAAATGGTTTGAATAATACTGCTTTGTTCATCGACAGGGAGATGCAAATAGGCCTTGAATAAATCGAGTTTGCAAAACTAATAAGAGGAGGACACACTCAGTCTCTCACGGATCTTGTTGGCAATTTTTTTGGAGGTTCCTGGTCAAAAAATATTAGACACGTATTTTGCCGTTCCGACCAATGGGCCCTAGGAGCCGAGAAAAAAAACATAAAATAGCATTAATCTAATTTATTTTTTGTCTCGAGTTTAAAAAATGATATCGACATGATTCTTGCACCAAAATTTTTAGTTTTGATTGCGAATTTAAGGAAAAATACAGTCGCTCCATAGATTTTGGTTTAGGCTAATTAAATTCTAAAAAAATTAATAGTTTTTCAAGGAAACTACATCTATGGATTTTTTTACACAAAATTTGACGTCACATTCTAATTCAGCACCCTCAAAAACATTAAAAAACGCTTATTCAAAAAAATCAAAAAATATCATTTTTTTCACCCTCTTCGAGGAAAATGAAATTTTTAAACCGGTTATTGGTTGCATACCTATAAATCGCCATTACTTTGTCACACAAGTCACTAGTTGGTATTGCTGGAAAGAGGAGAGTCTCAGCTTTCTTTTGATGTATATAAATGTAAAATTCGATTAACAAAAACCTATTAAAAAAATTGGAAAATCCGAAAAACATTTTGATTTTTAACTTGAGTTTGAAACCAGATAGGATGATGAAACCAAATACATTTAATGCGTATTAAAACCCTATATTTTTTGTAAAAAAATAAAGTTGATACGTTAAACCGTCTAAGCGTAATTAATGCTTTTATCAATTTAAATAAAAGTTGCCTAATTTGGTCACGCAAATTTTGAAGCTTACAAATTTTTATTTTTTTATTTTGATGAAATTTCGTATTTAAGGGTTCTTTTGAATGCTGAATTCGAATCCGATGTCGGTTCTTGTGAAGAAAATATATTGAACGTACTTCACTTGAAAAAGTTTAGCTTTTACACTGTAAAATGTGGTAGAAAAATTTTTTTTTCCCTAGAATTCTATTTCAGCACCCTCAAAACTCAGGAAATGTATGTATGTATATGTATATGTATATATATATATATATATATATATATATATATATATATATATATATATATATATATGTGTGTGTGTGTGTATATATATATATATATATATATATATATATATAGAGAGAGAGAGAGAGAGAGAGAGATACCAATTAAACAAATATATATATATATATATATATATATATATATATATATATATATATATATATATATATACTAATTAGGAGAAATAATTTGTTACTTTAATTGTTATTAAAGGTATTATAAATATTAATTATGTATTGTAATAATAATTTATTACAATTTAATATTCATATAATATACAGACCGAACCGCATATAAGATTTGATTGTTAAGTATTTACAATTTTTATTTTATTCTTCAAACCCAGAACACATCTCTAATCCGTTTTGTAATCCTTGTTTACTGGGTTGTTCTAATAACTGAAGCTTATTACCTTAGAAATTAATTTTCATTATATTCAACATAATCCTGTCAGCAATGGAAGTGAGGCAGTTATTGCTGTAATGTTTTTATGTCAACTATCAAAATCATATTTTATCATTTCAACTGCAAAATAAAACAATAATTCCAAATACATAACAATCAAATCTTATATGTGGTTCTGTTTGTATATTATGTAAATATTAAAGTGTAATAAATTATTTCCTCTCCTAATTAGTGTTATATATTATATTATATGTGTTTAATTGGTATTTATATATATACACACGTTTCTCCTAATTAGTATATATATATATATATATATATATATATATATATATATATATATATATATACTAATATCGACTCAGCTTTTCATGTTTCTAGCTCATCAATAACGGCCGAGACCATCGCTGAAGCTACTGCTGTGGACTCAGAACTCCAGAAAATTATCAAGAACCTACAACTGTCATGCCAAGACTCCCCTTATTTTATTTCTCATGGGATACTATTTAGGCTGGATCGAGTGGTTATCCTAACGCTACTTAGAGCTGCCAAATTGGAAGCTATGGTACACCCATAGCCATTGTACACCTATGGGATGACCCAAATGGCAATTGGGAACGCCTTCGTATAGATTATGCTGGCCCAATGGACGGTTTCTACTTTTTTCTGTGCATTGACGCCAAGTCCAAATGGCTGGAAGTTCGTGTGCTTCGAGACGCTCCTACAACTCAGGTAACCATAACTTTGTTGGACGATATATTCTCCACCCATGGATTCTCTAACCAGATGGTGTCACGCTGCTATTTCACGTGTGATGCTTTCGATATTGTACAGATTTTACATTTACCCAGCAACCAACGCATATACATCAAAAGAAAGCTGAGACTCTCCTCTTTCCAGAAATACCAACCAGTGAATTGTGTGACAAAGTAATGGCGATTTATAGGTATGCAACCAATAACCGGTTTAAAAATTTCATTTTCCTCGAAGATGGTGAAAAAAATGATATTTTTTGATTTTTTTGAATAAGCGTTTTTTAATGTTTTTGAGGGTGCTGAATTAGAATGTGACGTCAATTTTTGTGTAAAAAAATCTATAGAGGTAGTTTCCTTGAAAAACTAATCATTTTTTTAGAATTTAATTAACCTAAACCAAAATCTATGGAGCGACTGTATTTTTCCTTAAATTCGCAATCAAAACTAAAAATTTTGGTGCAAGAATCATGTCGATATCATTTTTTAAACTCGAGACAAAAAATAAATTAGATTAATGCTATTTTATATTTTTTCTCGGCTCCTAGGGCCCATTGGTCGGAACGGCAAAATACGTGTCTAATATTTTTTGACCAGGAACCTCCAAAAAAATTGCCAACAAGATCCGTGAGAGACTGAGTGTGCCCTCCCCTTGTAAGTGGAATTTCGGAGGCTGTTTAACACATCTTCAACACGTTGAATCGGAAAATTGTCAGAAACCAGACGCTCATTTGCCCCAATTTGTAATCGACACTTAGTCGGACTCCTCCATCTGGTTTTGGTATTACCAACAGGGGAGATCCCCAATCACTTATAGCCACTGATATGAGAATACCTGACTCTTCAAGCGAGTCAAGCTCCCGTTTTACCCGCTCACGAAGAGCATATGGTACTGTACGTTCTCTAGTGTAGATTGGTTTAGCTTTTTCTCTCAAAGTTAAGAAATTTTACAATTTGGAACGCACCCAACTTTTTCCTCAAATACCTGAGGGAACTCATTTAGAACATCGACCTCATTTAAAGAGTAGGAATCTGTAACATCATGGGAATCATATTCAAGCAACATCTCTGCATCAATCTGTTTAATTTCTAGGTCCAGCTTCCTGATCCAGTCACGGCCTAAAAGTGCGTCATGGCCAGGTGGAACAACGTACAAAAAGTCAGCAAGTATCTGTTTGTTTTTAAAGGTGACTGCTACATTTACCTTCCCCTAACAAGGGACTATGTCATTTGAAAAAGTTCTAAATTTAATATGCGCAGGTAAAAGTTCTTTTTTTTAGGTTAAGCTGCTGTAATTTGTCTTCCGGCAGAATGGAGAATTTCGCACCAGAATCCACCTCCATTTTGGAAGGTTTACTGTTCAGCGACACATGATATACTTCTCTGAGCGGGTATTGAGTTCATACAAATCAACTACGCCAGAGGAGACGTGCGTAATAGCATTGATCCGTAAGATTGAGTTGAATGATCAGAGTCGCTCACATTAGATTCATGCCCAACTTGCTTAGAACCAGCAGATGTTTTAGATAAGGTTTTGATACACACCTTAGAAACATGGCCTTTTGCGGAACATAAAGTGCATCTTATTTTTTCTCGGTTGATATGGCAGTCATTTGATTTATGAGAATTTTTTCCGCACCGAAAACATAAATTCTCAATTACCAAAAAGCGATAAAAATCCCGGGAACGCAACGGAGGGGGACGGCGAGAACTTGGAGTGAAGTCACGTGGCTGTTGAAGATGTGACCTTAATTTTCCATATGTTGCTGAGTCAGCCCAAACCAGATACCCATCATTTCATAGTAAGTTCCATAACCACTCAAATCCATTAGTTTCTCAAATTGCTTCCCACTCCATCCCCGATAATCCTCCGAGGCGTCTGAAAAGAAGATGGCCTAGAGATCTTCTAGTGTAGAATTTTATTGAAGTGTTACTGGTGAGTAGTTCTTTTCAAGTTGTTACACGTCATTCTAATCGTTATCAGCTCATTTACTTGATGTATATATTTGTATAGTTGTAAATTTCAATAAATTAATATATAATAATAAACATTTGTCGCAAGGATCTACCGTTTAGGAGCTACTTATATACCCTATTATATTATAATAGGTTATAATAAAATAAGCCACTTTTGAAACCCTTATTTTCTCTCAAATTTATTTCGAATTTTTTCGAATAGTTAACTTAACTTAATTATTAATAAAGCAATTTGATCCTTTAAATTCTCAAATGTAAATTGGTTAAAGAAGTAAATTATAGATAGACATTTCCAAGATCTATTATTTTTCCCAGTCAGGGAGAGATAGAGTTTTTTTAAACAAAATTTTACATTTTTTATATTTCTAACTTTCTTCTCTGGTATAATTTATTAAATAAAATTATTATAATATTAATTTGATATTGTTTTACATATATAAAATTCTTACTGATATAAATTGTTTTTAAAATAAATCATTTCTTATGGTATAAACACAATAGTTTCTTTCCTGGAAGGCAGGAGTCTCTCTGTAAAGGTTCGTGAGAAACATTAGCTTCGTTCCTCTCACCTGTGGTGTCCCCCAGGGAGCAGTTTTATTTTCTATCTATACTGCTGAAATAGTTGTTAATAATTACTTTGGATCATCTGTATCAGCCTATGCTGACGACATAGCCATTTACAGCAACAGCCTCAATGCCAAAATACCACTACGTCAAACCGAAGCTACATGTAAATACATTGTTGAACGGCTGGATTTACTTAATATCAAAATAAACTCAGCAAAAATGGACTGCGTAGGCGAAGAAAAGAACATCACTACCGAAAGAGCTTTACGTGGCTGGCATATAACTAGCTTCCTCCAGAAAACTAGTATATTTAGGGGTCCAGCTGGACCGCCATCTCACCTTCTCGGCCCACTGTTATAACAAGGCCAGGGTGGTGAGCAGAAAATCCTACAGCTGCACCACTTTCTCTCCAGCTGAAAATTGCCATCTTCAAATCAGTTATCTACCCAGCACTTCTCGACGGCTCACCGTTGTTCACTCACCTCTCAGATGGCGCAAAACGTCAGCTACAGGGTGTTCAAGACACCATGTTGCGAAGAATACCAGAGTTCATTAACAGATACCACATAAAGTTTTTAGACTCACTTTAATATCAAGAAAACCTATTATTTCAAAGTTTATCCCCTGCAACTCCTCCTGTTCGTTGGCAAATAACTGTATAGTTGCACACATGTATATAATATTTTTATTTATTTGTATTTTAGTTAAAGAAACAGATCAGAGAAAGATGTGCCCCAACATCTTCATAAACCTCAAGATAATCCATATTAATGTAAACTTTAACACAGAACCGTCTTAAAATGTAACCTGGTTACAGAAAAAGGCGCATAATCCCATTTAGCTTGTATAATTTATATAAATGCCCACCACTGTGTATATTTCATAAATAGGGGTTTTTAAATTAAAAAAAAAAAAAAAAAAAAAATCATTTCTTATAAACAACAAATCCTATGTTACTATTGGAAAGAACATTTAAATTTAATCTTAAATACTCTAATTTTGTGGTACGCATGATAGTATAGAAGGATCAATACAATTAGTATTGATGAATTATCTGCCACATCTAATGGAATTATTTTATTTGAAAACTAGTTTCGAATGTCAACTAATCAGGAGTCCGTTTGCCTCCTTAAAACTGATGATGAATGTTTAACGTTCAACCGTAGTTTTTAAATAAAATAATTCCATCAGCGTGGCGATTAATTCATCAATCTTAACTCTAGTTTTATTTCCAATTTAATTATTAGAACATTTGAATATAAAGCTATAAAAAACTCACAATCAGTTTCTCCCTACTTGGGAGAAACAATAGATCATGGCCATGTTTATCTATAATCTACTGCTTCTGATGAGAAAACTGCTGTCAAATTTTCGATCCGAGAAACACCAATAGGGCTAGAGTGTGCCAAAAAAATCTAATACTTAAAAAATGAAGGTAAAACGTTACTTTTTTTCATCCAAACCAGTATATTCTAAACAGGTCCTGGTGACAAATATTATATAACAAAAAAATTTCTGACAAAGGAACTGTCGTCAAATTTTCGATCAGAGCAACACCAACAGAGCTAGAGCGGGTCAAAGTGTTTTTTGTTTTTTTGGATGTGAAAAAAAATGTTATAGCAAAAAAGTATAGACAACCAGCCAAAAGACAGACATGTCAAAAAAAACCTTCTACTTTTTGATGTCGGTTAGTGATAACTTTATACAATTATACGAGCTGAAAGTTATAATTGAACGTATTTTAAATCTATTATTTTTTTTCTGTTATAATTCTGTTTTGAAAATAAAATAATTATGAAAATTTCTATTTCTATACTCACAAAGACCAATAGTAGCTCTTTGGATAACGTTCATAACTTGAAAGTTAATGTTTATCATTATTTTACACATAAGAAAAGAAGTTTACAGTGGGCATATAATTGTTTGGCTGCCCAAAGCTACACTTGGAGTGTCTTTGTGTAGCACTATTTCCTTATCTGCGTGTTTGTCTTTTTGTAATGACAACACCATTTAGACTTTTCGTAAAAGAGAGAGAAGATATCGCTTGTGCTCTAGCGATTAAAAGGAAAAGGAAATATGATGAATTGTTAAATTCGGAAGGTAAACTTCCTCAATTTGACAGTAAAATTGAAGGTTGGTGTATATTTAATGTTATTTCCCTACGCCATTTGAAGCATTTTATTTCTTGCTGTAATTTTATATTATCCTATGAACCTTAATTTTCACTCTGATATTTTATTTAATAGGAACTCCTGTTCCATCTAATACTGTGAAAAGGGCAGGACCTTATCTTCTTGGCCCAACCATAGGCAATTCTCCTGTGAAGAGTATTGTGCAATGTTTAGCTAGGCTAGAAGGGACTGATAAGTATTATACTTTAAAGGTATATTTATATTTTTCTGATATGTTTATTGTAGGTTGTCTACATGTATTAATTTTTAAAATTTGTAATATTTCATTTATATAGAAATAAGCTAATTTGCTCTTTTCATCTCATTACTAAGTATTATGATTGTAGATCTTAACACTTAAAGATCAGGAAGAAGAATGCCAAGATGACCGACAAGGCAAAATGCTGATCCATACAGAATATTCTCTACTTTCTCTTCTTCATGATATGGATAATATAATTCATCATCACGGATTTTTTAAAGTATGTTTTATCATTTATTTTAGTTTACCTACTAACTATTTCTAACAAAACTATCAAGTAAAAAATAATCACATATATTATGCGTTCTACACCCCTTATTTCAGCACTCATTGACTGGACTACACTTGAACCAGACAGGGGACTAGTAACTGGGTTTTCCCCTTTCTACCATTTCCTCCTATTCTTTCATATCTCAAAGTAATGTTCAGAGAGGCGATATGGCTTACCATGTATTGCTGGTTCGAAGCTTCTAATTTTGTGATGGCCACTATAGTTTTAAACTTGTTTATGATTTAATAACATTTAACAAAACCTTTGAAAATATCTGATTCTCTCAAAATTTATTTTAATAAAATTGAAATAATAATTATATTATATTTTATTATATAAATTTTATTTTCATATTTTTATTTCTAGAAATATTTAAAAAATGTACAATGTATATGTTTTTTATTTTATTTTTTTTATGTATTATTTTGTATATATGATTAGGATCGTGCAATGGAAGAAAAGGCTTGCCCAGACAGGAAATTAGTCTATACTGGTAGAGTTATTGAGAGAGCTTGCCTTGTCTTAGACTGTTTAGTAGCTCATGATTATGCTCCACATTCAGTAGAGTATATTAACCTTCAGCATTATGTTATAAGAGAGAAAAAGCTTTGTGAAAGGGAAGCAGCACTTATATTATTCAATGCTGTTAAAGTTGTTCACATACTTCATCAGGTGAGTGTTATTTAAATTTTAAATAATATATTCAAATTAACTTCTATTTATAAATCAATTAATATATCTTATAAACAATATTGCTCTTCAACAAAATTAGTTTCTTTTTGTATTTTTAGTTCATTTAAAGTTGCTTTATAATCAGGAAAGATAGTCTCTTTATTTTCTTATAGATAGATACTTAAACAACTTCAAAGGGTTTCTCCATTGTACTTTTTATCATTGAACATTCTTCTGTTTTATTTTATTTACTTATTTTTTGTTTCAAGTAGTTATATTTTAAGGTATAATGATTCAATAACTCAAAGTAGTTAGTGGTCTCTGTTGGGGAGGGGGCTTTTCTCTTTTGAAAAACAATTACCACCCCAAGTGAGCGCTGGTAAAAAAATTACTATCTGCCAAATGATGCCCAAGTATAAAATAGAAAAGAAAAAAATAATTTTTAATAATTTACTGTATTTGAAAACTGGGAAACCTGAAATGAAAGCAAGATAAAACAAAGAAAAATATAACCGTTATGAAAGTACACCACTTGTACTTCTGTCTTGTAAAATAATTATATTTTTGAAATTGAGTATATAAATATACAGGATGTATCACAAGTAGATGACAATACACAAGATGATGAAACTGGATCAGAAATGTAGTTAAACACCATCATCCGCTTGTTTCTATCTCATTCTGTTCCAGTTCCAGACATATGCTGTTCCAAAGGTTATTTGTAGAAAACCTCAATTTTCTTTACATTTACATATTTTTTTTCAACGTTCCATCACAGTTTTGAAATCAGCATTAAATTTTCTTTAAGTCTTATGCACTTTCAACGTTCACAAGTATCTTTTTAAACAGCAATAAAAGATCAAGAAATAAAAATTTTTTAAAAGTGGAGTTAGCGCCAAATTTTTGAGGACCACTACTCTTCCAAATAAAATACTGCTGAATCACACAAAAGTTGTAAAATTTTATAGCCTTTCCAACGGTGTACTCAGAGCTGCAATTATCTCTCAATGTCATATTGTGATTTGAATAGGAAGGGGGAAAAAAATGATGTCATGGTTATTTTGTGTGACCATGATGACAGTGAACATGATGATGGTTGGGAGTCAGCCACACAAGCCATCCAAACGAGCCAAGAAATCGTGTACAAAGACCCTCCCCCAAGGTCTGACATGAGGCAAGTTTACTTCTTATGGATTATGTCCGTATTACGGTTTGTTTACCTTATCTCCCTCATTCTTTGTTTGCCTACTTTGCATTGTAAATAATAATAATTGTCAGTATCATGGAAATCTTCAGACTATTAAATTCGTTTCTAGCTCAATGCCAAATTTATGTACAGCTGAAGAGTACATTGATATGATTTTCGCATTTGGGGCTGCAAGAGGCAATGTTCTTCGAGAACAAGACAACATTTTGAATATTTTTGATAATGGTCCATCAACACACGCTTCAAATCAACTGGGAATATGTCACTTTACAGTCTTCAGAGCTATCAAGGCAATAGATATTCTTATCACCTGACTACTTTTCAGGAGTTGCTATTCTGTAATATGGAGCTATGGATGATGTTAGGGCGATTGTATGCTCAACAGTGCCACAAGAGGCGTAACTTCCCTGATCGCATAATTTGGAAAGATGAGGCAACATTCACACGTATAAATAAAGAACAGCTGTTGCAATCGAAAGTGATAGCCACATATATTTTGAGCTCCGAGATACTTGAGTATTTTTGAGTGGGTAAATGACAAAATTGTTTATGAAAACATAGATGAAACCACTTCTGTCCAAGCAGAGAACAGTTTCGACCATCACATCCGAGTTATTGATGCTGGAATAACAATCCCATCAGCAACAACCTCCTGATCAAGGTGAGCTTTCTTTCATTAAGTCTACAGTATCAAATTTCCCTTCGCCCCCAGTTGACAGTGACCATAATGACGGTTGGGAGTCAGCCACACACCCATCCAAACGAGCCAAGAAGTCGTGTACAAAGACCCTCCCCCAAGTTCTGACTCACAATAGTTTTGATGCCTTACAGTCAGATATAGAGGAGGACCCAAATAATGACGAAACAGAAATCAAACAAAAAATACCACCAATATTTCTCCTTAGCGACGTACCATACAAACATATAGTAAGAGAAATAAAAGAAAATGTTATCAATGAATTTCTAACCAAACAGTGTAACCGAAAACTCAAAATAACCTTGGCAACAACACATGACTTTAGATCATTGACAAAATATTATGACACACACCACAAAAAATACTACTCATACGTGAACCTAGAGGAAAGAAACCTTTCCGTTATTATCCGAGGTGTGCCTTACTCGCTTACAAATGAAGAGATTCAGGAACTACTGACCCACATTATTAAAGTCCTTAGGCTTAATAACAGGTACAGACAGCCAACCCCTCTTTGTGCCATAGAACTGGTAAATAATGAGGCGGGTATGAATATCTTCTCCCTCAAGTCACTGTTCCACACCATAGTAACGGTGGAACCCCGTAAAATCTCTACCCAGGTAGCTCAATGTGGAAGGTGCCTTAGGGTTGGCCTTCGGAAGGGCCGTTAAATGGGGGTCCCGAGCCTGTGCGATGTCAGGTACTCGTTAAAGATCCCTATCCTAATTATACCTGGATAGGCAAAATTTAGGACTCCCACCGTAGCATCGTCCGATTAGCCATAGCAGCATAAAGTGACGTTAAACGAAATAAACAAACAAACAACCCTCAGGTTATAACCTGCATGAACTGTGGTGAAAATCATAGCCCGAGGTACAGGGGTTGTATTGCCTTCACACAATACAGAGCAAGGAATATAAACAAACCTCCGGCGATGAAACCTTCACACACACCCAAACAGTCACACAAACCACCCACTTCCAACTCAAACGTACAATCCCATACCACTCAACCTCCACAAAATACACAACATAAATTTCCCAGTTCCTCTACTAGATCCATACCACAAGTACAAACTATTCCAGTGAATAATAATCTTCCTCGATCCGAAACTAGCACATGTGCCCAGGATGAGCCTATAACTGCTCCACGTTCCCCTGTGCCCTAGCACGAACCAGACAGTTATCATCCAATAAGTCTCCTCAATGCACTGGGGAAACTACTGGAAAAGGTTATCGAGAAGCGCCTCCGCTCACATTTAGAAGACAACAATGTAATCCTGCAACATCTTTGGCTTTAAGCCCCACCACTCGGCAACACACCAAGTCCAACGCGTCGTCGAAGCAACTGTTTTTTTTATCATGGCTTTGAGGCAAAAAAATATAACACGGGAGTATTCCTAGATGTGACAGCAGCATTTGACATGGTGTGGCACCATGGTTTACTGCACAAGCTGAAGAAGACTTAGGCTCCACTCTACCTTTTCAGCAGCATAAAGTCATTTTTGACTAACAGGATGTTTCAGGTAAGAATAAACAATTCTACCAGCAAGAGAAAAGTTATCCTGGTCGGAGTACCCCAAGATGCCATACTCAGTCCTCTTTTATTCAATGTTTATTGTTCAGATATTCCCCAATATGATGACACAATTATGGCTCAGTTCGCTGATGTCACAACACTCCTTTCCCTAGATGACGACCTTCATGAAGCCATCATGGAACTTCAGAGTGGCCTTAACAGTGTCTCGATATGGTTCCGGAAGTGGAAACTTCAGCTAATCCCATCGAAGACGGAAGTGAAAATCTTCACCTTACGTCGTTTCAACCTCACAAACCTGATTACACTTCGACTCGATAACCTCCCAGTTCCCTGGAATCCTAAAGACCAGGCAGTGCGTTACCTAGGAGTACACCTTGACACCAGACTGACTTGGAGATTACACACTAACTACATCTTACAACAAGCCAATGCAAGACTAAAACTTTTGTACCCTCTTTTAAACAAAATTTCATTACTTCTTCACAGAACTGCTATCTTAGTATATAAAAACCATGTTGCGGCCCCTACTGACCTACTCCTGTCCTGTCTGGTACAACAATTTAAAATTAACCAAAAAGAGACTACAGACATTCCAAAACAGAATACTGCGTATGGTGGTTAACTCACCCTAGTTTATAAGGAATTCCCAGCTTCACTGGGAACTGGGAGTTGATCGACTCAAAGAGTTCTTTAACAGGCTCACAAGGCGAAACCATGAGCTTCTCCACGTCGCATCTGGAGCTCTGGAGTATAACCTTGGAACCTCCATATCAAGAAGATTAAATAAAGCCTTGGGCTTACCAAGATTTACTTGGATTATAACATTTTCCTTTCTTCAAACAGTTCGTGGATAACATTTATTGTTGATCCGAAATCTAAATAAAGTTTTGTTTGTTTGTTTATAAATAAACCACATTCACACTTGCGGGAATTTTCAACTTGTGCAACTCTCACCTCTGGTCTCATCATAATCAACATGGCACTAGGGAGCACCACTTCCAACATCAATTCAGTGTGAACGTATGGTTAGGAGTCTGGGCAGCATATGACATAGCCCATTTTTTAACTGGTCGGTTGAATTCAAATGTTTTTTATGATCTACTTCAGGATGATATAAGTACGCCACTCCTCGAAGCAATACCACTTGAAGAAGAGCTATGGTGGCAAATGAATGGGTGTCCAGCGCATGATGGACAAGCTATAACAAATTGGCTCAATCAGCATTACCCAGGAAGATGGATTGGTAGATACGGACCTGTGCATTGGCTGGCTCAAAGCCCTGATTTGACGCCACTTGATTTTTATATTTGGAGTTGGCTTAAATCGTGTGCAGAGTACCCATTCAGGATATTAATCACCTGATCGAATGAGAGCTGACCATGATGAGATTCGAAGGGCTACATGTTGTCGATCAGTGTTGATCAGATGTCATCATTGTGTACTGCAAAGAGGAGGCTAGTTCCCACAACTTTTATAATTCTCAGACATTTTCTTTACTATTTAACTACTTTGATGTAAGAATCAATTTAATTTTTCTTTGTAATTGAAATAATAAATAAATTAAATTTATTTGAGATAAGGCCACACAAAATAACCATGACATCATTTTTTTCCCCTTCCCATTCAAATTATAATATGACATTAAGAGATAATTGCAGTTCTGAGTACACCGTTGAAAAGGCTATAAAAGTTTACAACTTTTGTGTGATTCGGCAGTATTTTTTTTGGAACAGTAGTGGTCCTCGAAAATTTGTCGCTAACTACACTTTAAAAAATTTTTATTTCTTGATCTTTTATTGCTGTTTAAAAAGATACTTGTGAACATTGAAAGTGCATAAGACTTAAAGAAAATTTAATGCTGATTTCAAAACTGTGATGGAACGTTGAAAAAAAAAATATGTGAATGCAGAGAAAATTGAGATTTTCCTATGAAAACCACGGTTTTCTCGAAATAACCTTTGGAACGGCATATAACTGGAACGGAATGCGATAGAAATATGCGATTAATGGTGTTTAACTTCATTTTTGATCAAGTTTCTCCATCTTGTGCATCGTCATCTATTTGCGGTACCCCTGTATGCATAAAAACAAAGAAATCAATGTAAGGTTGTGAGGATATATTTAAAACTAGAAACAAAAATCTCCTATAGTGAATAAAATTTAAATATATAGAAAAAAGAAAAGGAATTGTGGTGAGAAAAGAAAAACAAAAAAATATCATACAATTATTAGCAGAAATTTGAAATTAAACAAAAAATAAGTAAAACTAATTTTACAACTGTTTAGATAATTAAATGAATTTAAAAAAAACAATTTGCATTTAACTATAACGGAGTCTGGCTCAAGTTTCATTAAAAAAAAATAGGGCTTAATACTTAGTAGACGTCTTCCCTGGTGCATCTCCTCAGCATTCGGTGGGTTCTCAAAAAAGGCAAGGGTGAGAGAAGATACCTTCTTGACAGTGAGTAAAGATTACTCTTGGTGAAAGAAGATCGTGCAAAGGTGAGTAAAGAAGATTGCTGTGTGTAAGTAGCGTTTCTAACTTTCCTCCAGGGAGCTTTGAATCAGACTGCCCTTTTCAACTGTCTCTGGCGACGCTCATAT
Organism: Euschistus heros; assembly: GCA_003667255.2. Lineage (NCBI taxonomy): Eukaryota > Metazoa > Arthropoda > Insecta > Hemiptera > Pentatomidae > Euschistus > Euschistus heros. The sequence goes on from RCWM02000533.1 coordinate 90,376, forward strand.
GTTTTCTTTTGTTTTTTATGACAGCTGTCGTAATTTAATAGGTAACTTGATAGACATAATAATACTTAACTTGAACCATTACTTATATAAACTAACTTAGCAAAAATATTTAAAGCTATTTACAGTATTGTATTTATAATAAATTATAACATAATTTCGTTCTCACTGTCAATTTTTAAATCTAGTTATTATCACCTCATAAAGTGAGAAGGAAAACCCCACTTTAATTTATATTAAATAATTGTCAATAGTTTAAATAGTCTGTTTATGGTTTAAGTTACATATGTCCGTATTATTACTCGAGAGATAAGAGGCACCAAGTGTCAGTCTGTGCCAGACCTCCCTAGAAGAAGGAAGTTGTTACTGATCTCTCACTGAGAAAGATCATCAACACGCACCGCCAGGCTTGTTGCATTTTATTTATTTTTTTTTTAGTTGTAAAAATATTTTTTTTGTGTCACCATTAGTTTTTAGTTTATAATAATTTTTCTAAACAATTTATTTTCTTTTATGTAATCATTATGAGAGATGTTTTTTTGTTTCTAGTTTGAATTACTTCTTTTTTTTTTTCTTTTTTTCTGTTTTTATGTTTGTTACTTACTATATGTACAGAACTTTGAAAAATATAATTATTTTACGTTGGTGTTCATCAGTGGTTTCAATTTTTCTTTTATTTTTTAAATTTTTATTAAATTCTTTTCAGGTTTTCCCAATTTTTAAAATCAGTGGTTGGGTTATATTCTTTTCTTTTTTTAATTAACTGTGGGCATTTCCTCAGATAATGTTTTTTGTTACCGGCGCTCACTGGGGTTAAGAATTGTTTTTTCAAAAGTGAAAATCCCCACTCCCCAACACTCACCATGGGGATGATCTAAAGAAAAATTAATAAAAAACAATTGGGTTTTAACAGTCTCTTTAAAATTTGATTCTATATGTTCATGAACTAACTATGAAACAACTTATTCTATTGAAAAAAGTGATGAAATAAGTTTCTATGTTTAACTGATTAGGATTTTGAAGCATAAGGATTAAAGAAATTGTATTGTTTATATATTTTACTAACTCTAACAAACAAGCCCATGTTTCTAATTTTATGGTATTTTATTCGCAACGTAAATATGATTTGTTTACATGTTTTGTAGTTGTTATGACATGTTTTGTTAAGATTATAAACTGAGCCATTGGCATTTAAATGCTCTTTGATATTGTTTTTATATGGAATTAAGTTTGAAATAATTCTTTGGTTGTTAAGTATTGTTTCAGAGATTTTAAAATATTTCAACTTTATCTATTGAGTTTATACTTATTCACAGACTTTATGTTTCTTAATATAAACCAGTGCATTTACTTACGATTCATATGAACAATTTTTATCATAGAGCATTGTGTTCACAGTTATCAGTAATATTATTTATTTTTTAAGAGAAATGTTGTTCATCGGGACCTGAAACTTGGGAACCTGGTTCTGCACCAAAGTACTCATAAAGTGATTGTTGCAAATTTTTGTTTGGGAAAACATCTTGTTAGTGAAAATGATACTCTTAAAGATCAAAGAGGCTCTCCTGCATACATTTCTCCAGATGTTCTATCTGGTAGACCATATCTGGGTAGTTATTTTTTCCTTGTTTATGTATACTTATTGATTTTTGAAGTTATATTTTTTTGTAGATATATAAATATTTAAACTGTTTAATGTTTAAACTTATTCTCTTTAAGTTCTGCACCAATTATTTATATAAACCTAAATATATCTTATGTTCTTGTTTGTATATTTATTAGACTACATTTTCCACTCATTTATCACTCTTCATAAGAGTACAAATTAAACTAAAAACTTGTTTGTTTTTTAGGAGAAGTGTATTAAAACTATCATTTTTTATTTTGTTTTAATAATGAATGTTATTACATTCATATCTTGATAACTTGATGGGTTTTTTTTTTTTTTCCCAGTTCCTTGAATATCATTGAATAAATGTGTTTTGGTGACATCTTTCTTTGCTCTTAATAATTTCAAGTCAGGATTTCCCTTTTCTCTATCATTTTAAATACCTTACCTTCTATGTCTAGTTATAACATCCAGAGACCAGTCGTTTTTTATATCCCCTGATTTTAGCGAGATATAAAAAAAGGACTACTTGGTTTAAGTTGTAGACATCTTGTTTCACTGTGTTTAGTTAACTTTAGAAAATTTCATTCATTTTGTCCATGGTTCCTCAACCAGTTCTTAACTGTTATCCTGTTACAATAAGAATGAGAAAGATAATACAGAAAAACAACCACCAACTCTAGTTTTTTTTGTGGAAATCATAGTCATATCCTGTACTATCATGTAGGAAACTGACCATTTCCTTCCAGGTCTCATCATCTTTAAAAATTCATTGCTCAATGCTAAGTAGAAATTGCTTATACAAAAAGAAATATCATTTTTTGTTTTTTGAATTGAATATTTAGCTTTAGTATTTATCTTTTTATTGTTTTATTATATTATTATTTTATTATTCCTATGTACCATATCTGTGTATTATTTTGTACATTTTAAAATAAAGAACGTCTTCTACACAATAATATTTGATCTCTTGTTAATTTCAAATTTTCTCTGGTATGTTTAAGATTCAAATTATCGAAAGTCTACTGTTTTTTTTTTCTAACTAGTTGTGATTGATACTTGGATATGTTATTTGTTATAGGGAAACCATCAGATATGTGGGCCCTAGGTGTTGTGTTGTATACTATGCTTTATGGACAGTTTCCTTTTTACGATTCAAGTCCTACACAACTATTTACTAAAATCAAGATAGCTGACTATGCCATTCCTAAGTAAGCAGTTATATGCTTTTGATGACTAATTAAATATGTTATTGTGCTTTATAAATATAACATATTCATTATTCTGTTTTTCTCTAGTCATTTTTTTTTTTTTTTTTTTTTTTTTTATTATATGTAAAGCAATTTTGTCTTAAAAATTTATTATTTATATTATTTCTACTGCCATGCTTTATCATTTGGCATTCCTCAAGGAGCAAAATCTTCAAATTAACATATTAAACACTATTTACTATTAACTATAGCCTGTCATTTATTAAAAAAAAAAAAAATTGTAGGTATTCATATATGAAGATCTCATATAGGAAACTTTGATCCAGTGTGACACCTACTCTGACCCACAGAACATATCTAAATCATCATATTTTGCCAAAACATACACATTTAGTGTTATGGTTTAGGTATTACATCGGATTTAATCAAAATTTCATATATGTGATCTGATAGTAAATTAAACCAGTTTTGAAAAAAAAAAAATTCAGATTGGACAAATAGTTTTTGAGTTATAGTGAAAAAAGTGCCAAAAAAACTTAGATTTCACAACAGTATGTGGTTTTCAGCCTGCTGGCATGGGTATTTTACAGGATTTGATCAAAATGATATATATGAAGTGATAGTAAATTTAACTATGATGCTTTCAGATGTAGATATGATATTTCTGATCGGACTAATAGATTCGGAGTTATAAAAAAGAGTTTTTTCTTTTCCTGTTTTTTTTCTAAATTTAGTATAAACTCAATTAAAGTAGACAAAAATTCCTACGATTTCTATCTGTAAAGTTTTTTTTTTAGAACCAAATGTTTTGCCACTAGAGCACGTCTAAGTATGAGCAAAATTACTGGATTTAGGTATACATGGAGCTATATATACATATATACATGAACTATATATACATATGAGCTATACAATTTTTATCCGTAAACTTCAAATTCGTATTTGATTGTACATTCAAAATCATAAGATTGAGAAGATCAAAACTATAACAATAATTTCTTCTGAAAATCCTAATATGCTTGGCCTATTTTTTAAAAAGTTATATTTGTAAATTGTACATTTATTTAATTTGATTGTATCTTTGAACAATTATAATTTTTTTTTTTTTAAATGTAATATTGTTTGTTTCAGTGATGGCCGAGTTAGTGAAAATATGATATCTTTGATCAGGAATTTACTTTTATTGAATCCTTTGCAGAGGTTGGAAACAGGCCAGGTATTGGATGCACTGTCAACAATATTATCTGCTACTGCAAATATAATGATGGATGAACCCCTTCAGGTGTGAATTTTGTTTATCATATTGAGTTTATTTATAGGATAAAAATGATTGAGAATGTACTGTAGAACATGATTGGTAGGAAGTTGGCTGAAGTTTTCATGAATAAAATATTCTGAGCTTTTTATATGTTATATATATATATATATATTTTTTTTTTTCACAACAAATGTTTTTATATCTGGGTAATATATTTATCCATATTTAATCCTCTGTGAGAAGATCTTTAAGTCTGTATTTATGGTTGTCATAATCATTAACTTTTCTGAAACAAGATAATTCTACATTAATTTCTAAATGTTTTAATTTGAATTTAGTTCTTAAATTTGCAGAGAGTAACACTTGAGAGTACCTCCTCTTGGCATGGATTAAAAAAAGAAACAGGATTTATTGAGAAAATCTCTCATTCAGCTTCTTTTAAGTCTTCTGAGAGTATTTCCAGAAATGTCAGTTGTGGCTATGACATTAATGAGTATGTTATTATGTCCATGAAGTTGTGGAATTGTCTATAAAGGTTTATGTATACGTTTGTTTAAGTAAACCTTTACCTGTAAATTTGTACTTGTGGGTACTGAGTGAAGTGTGTGGTTTGAAATGTACCAAGGTGATTTCGTGATTAGTCTGTTTATTTTTTATTGGAATATTTGTTTGTTTTTTAAGGTGCATATTTTTTGCAGTCCAGTATATTTGTGTGGCATATGTCCATATTGGTTTAAGTAAGTAAGTGTATATATTTAGCCATTTGAGTTTTAATGTTGACCATTTATGAAGTACTGGATACAAAAGTTTTAGTCTCTTTTTTAGACTGAGACGTTTTTGTTTTACATGTGGGCCCCAGGTCATTCTTCTATCAAATGTAAGTCCTAAGTAATGAATTTTGTTTGTCTGTGCTATACGTTGTTTGTTGATGAAAACAGGTGGACAAGAGTCATGTTTGATTGTAAAGGGGATATGCTGTGACTTGGTGTAATTTAGTTTTATTTTCCATTTTTCAAACCAGTATTGTTTTATTTTTCAAATCTTGTAGTATTGTTAAGTGGCGTTGAAGAGTTAATGATGCAATGGTGGAGTCTTTAAGCCTAGTTAATATTGCTGTATCATCAGCTTATGTTGCTGTTAATGTATCAGGGCTAAGTGGCATATTGAGTGTAAAGAATATATGAAAGTGGAGCTAGTATTGACCCCTGTGGTACTTCGGCTTTTACTGAATAAATAGAAGAAATATATGAGCTTTGTCGGACAGAGAAAAATCTATCAGAGAGAAAAAATTGAAGGATAAGATAATTGGTAAAAGGAAGATTTTTCAATTTAAAATGAAGTCTGTCATGCTAAACTCTGTCAAATGCTTGGGCTACGTCTAGAAATGCATCTGTAGCATATAATCTTTCCTTGAGTGAGATTGATATGAAATCCGTTACATGGTATTGTTGATGAATTGTTGGGTGAAATGAATAGAATCCAAATTGATGTGTTGGCAGTACTTGTTTATGCTATTTTTATTTAAAATTGTTTTTCCACTTATTTTTCAGTATTGTCATTTACATATTTTTTGGCTCTGAAGTAATTCTATCTTCACATTTAGTCGCCAATATTTAAAAAATGATGTATATCAGTTTTTGCCATCTTTGATACCTTCTAATTTTTTGATAGATCCAAATTATTCATGGCATTTGGGTTTTGTAGGTTGTACCAGAATATGATGAAAAAAAAGAGAAGGAAAAAGAAGAAAAAGCAAAAGAAGAAAAAGTTCTTGAAGTTGGGAAAGATCCTTTTTCAGAGTTTCTTGCTAATAACACTGCAGGAGTCAACATCAGGAATATTGTACGGAAATATTTTATATTATTATTTTATTTTTCAGTGGATTAATATATATTGTAAATAATTTATTTAATACAATTTTTTGTTAATTTTTATTTTATGATAAGAGCATAGTGATTTTCATAATTAGATTGATTTTCAAACAGTTATGTACTTTATTCAATTAAAGTAAACAAATTTGTCCTGGTATTTAATAAAATAGTAAAACTTACTTTATAGTTTTTGAACAGATTTGGGTTTTATGTGAATAAAAAATTTCACATTAAGGAATTATTTACTAGGTTTTTCTTCTTAAAGTATTAGGCAATAGATGCTTATATAGATAGTATGCCTACTTTTTGCCTGGTAACTTGTCAGTGTTGGTCTTTCAACAATCTAATTAATCCCTAGTGTGAAACCTTTTCTCTCCACCAACCATTTTTGATATTGAATACTCATCTTGAACTCATGACTGCTCTGAATAGTTCTCTATATGACGAAAGAAAATGAAACATGATTGTGCTGAATCACCTAAAAAAATGGTTTACTAACTTATATTGGAAATCAATTAAAGAAAAGTATCCAAATTAGTTTTCATTTGATTGCTTTATTTTCTCTTTAAATTTAATAATTCCTTATGAAAATTATTAAAATGATAAAACTATATCTCAATGACTAAAAATAACTATTCAACTGATAACCATCTATATTCACTCATCATGAAGATACAAATAAAAATAATCTATTTCTAGAGTTTGCTTGTACTAACATTTTCCTAGATTTTACATAAAATTTACATCACCAAATTTTAGTAGATTTAAATATAGTAGATTAAATAATTTATGAGTAGTTTCAACATGAAAATTTTCATTTAAACTTAAACCTGTATTACGTGCTCTCTTATTTTTTATTTATGACATTTCATTTTAAAAATATTCATGTAAGCTATCTGATATTGACAGACTGAAGAAAGCAGGGGAAACAGAGGTTTGCCAGAAAGAAGAATTGGAGGCCAGATATCAGTGCACCGGGTCGGAGAAGATGCCCGAGGGATGTGCCAGTCAGAACTGTGCCGCTTCAGACATCTCCTACCTCCTGGGATGGTCGTGGATCCACCATCTTCTCCTGGCCTTGGCCATCTCCTGTCTCCTTACATCAGGCCGAGGGATCAGCAACAACTTTATCTGTGATAGGACATTTGTATTATGTATATAAATAATGAACAGATTTATTCATTTATTAATTAATTTTATCATTTAATGATGAAAGTACATTTATTTCTGTGATTATTTATGACTTGTAATTTTGCAGTTATATTTATATTACCTTATTAACTGCTGACATTTATTTTTTTACTTACTACAATGTAAAAATAAAGTGAGACCATTAATAATTAATTTAATTTTTTTTTTTCTTTTTCATGATACTTTTTAGTTATTTCTTCTATTCTTCGATAAAATTTCTCTTTATTTTATTTTACTATCATTTACAAATGAACAAAATTTACATCTCTTAAATGAGCTGTAAATACGTACGTTAATAGTACAAGTTTTACATGAGAAGGGATTACCCAGTAATTGGTGCACTCTAATGATGAAGTGCAAATTATTTATGAAGATTCCAGTTATAAGGAACAACTGGTTCTAACATAGAAAGCCTCTGATCCTGATAAATGTCTTAGGTAAAATGTAAAAACAGAAGTTTAAAACGTACAATAATTTACAATGTAGAAATTAATCTAATGTAAGACCCTTTTAGTTTGTTCACTTGTTCTTCTGAGCAATTTTATTTTTCTGTTTGAGTATCTTTATTCCATCATTTGGTTTTCTTGGGACCTGGATAGCTTTTTTGTAAAACTTTGTCATCAGTTTGGAGTATGTTTCTCTACATACTTTTCAAGTCATCTACATTCAGATCGACATTGACTGGCTGATGTAATTTCTTTTCTTCTTGTTCTTATAACTCTTAAACCATCTTAGTGCTTTCTTGTCTTTGCAATAAAATAGCAATAATCCACACTAAGTTTTACCCCGCGAACCAATATAATATCTAATATCTAATATATTGTATGTTCTAGCTATAGTAAGGTAACCAGATTTTTGTAATATAGAATGGTATGCATAGGATAAACATGGGAGGAATGAGAGGACAGCATGGAGATCATTTACCATAGTGTTTTTTAAAATTAAGAATAAAACAGTAACTTGATAAAATATTTAACAAAATTTTTTAAACCCTCCCAAAAGGAAGGAAGTAAAATACTAATTTCATTATTCTGATTTAATTTAATTGTGTGATTTTTAATGGAATAGTATTTTAATTATTTACAAATTTTTTTTTCTGAATTGATTTTTATGTTTTTTTGGTTGCAGATTGTAACATTGTCACTTTTAAAAGCTGAAGTGTTCAGAAAAAAATCTCATCAAAAAAAGTATGTTAATTTTTTGAAAACTAAAACAAATAATCTTGTTCGAAAAATAAAATACGATAATAAATTTTCTACTAATTTTTGTTTAATTAGATTTTTTTGCTAGTAAATGATTTAGATGGTAATGCGGAATAGTCAAAGAAAAAATAAATTTGTTTTTTTAATTTATTTTACTATTGGGTTGTCACACATGAAATGTCCGATTTTTTTAAATCTTAATCTTTTGAGAGGATTAAAGCGTTGCCTGTTAATTCCTAGCAAAATATTTACTATCTATAATAAGCACTAATTAATCCTCTATTTGCTAACTGTGTTTGTTTTTTTCCCAAGTAGGCATACAGATTTTAGTATAATTTTAACTGTGGCCGATTTTTTTTTTTTTTTTTTTTATGAGTACAAACTCGGTCATTCCACTGCCCGGGCAGCAAGAAATATTATTAATGCGTTTGGTGAAGGAAGTGCTAATGAAAGAACCATTCCAAAATTGATCGGAAAGGCAAAAAAGCTCGATTCTTGGGTCCCACACGAGCTCAACGAACGTTAGCAGTTGAAACGTCCTGAGACGCGTGTTTCTTTGCTTGCTCGTCAAAGAAATGAACCATTTCTCGGCCGCTTTATAACTTGTGACAAAAAGTGGATCATGTATGACAATCTACGCTGATCTGGTCAATGGTTAGATGCCGATCAGCCTCCTGGGCACATGCCAAAACAGAATCTACATCTGAAAAGTTAATGGTTACTGTATGGTGGTCTACGGCCAGGGTCATTCATTTTTCTTTTCTACCTTAGAGAAAAACAATTGATTCAACATCTTATTGCCAAGAAATTGACCAAATGCATCAAAATTTGATCAAGCAACAGCCGGTACTGGTAAACAAGAAAGGACCTATTCTCCTTCATGATAACGCACGACCTCATGCTTTAATACAGACAGTGAATAAATTAAAGGAGTTGGACTATGAAGTGTTACCACACTTCCCATATTCCCATATTCCCCGGATCTATCCCCTACAGACTACTACTTTTTTTGGAGTTTGGACAACTTTTTGCGAGGAAAATTGTTGAACAATGATTTAGACATTAAAAATGCATTTTCTGAATTCCTTTCATCACGTGACTGAACGTTTTTCAAATCTGGGATAGAAAACTTGGTAAGCCATTAGCAGAAGTGTATTGAAAATTATGGTAAATACTTTGAATAAAAAATATGTTAGATTTGATCTCAAATTTTTATTTTCTTCCTGGTTCTAAAAACGGTCATTTCATGTGTGATCACCCAATACTTTCTGGATTGCCAAATCTGAAAAATTGCTGTCTTGCAAAAGTGAAGATTTCTAAAAAATTACAAAATATGTTTTAATAAAAATGATTATTTTCAGTTTTTTACTTCCATATGTATAGGTGCTTATTGAAATTAAGAAAAAAAAAAAAAAAATTAGAAAAATGAAATGTGCAATTTATGATTGTACATATTTATGTTTGATGTTGGCTAGTTCTTAAATAGTTTAATAGTAGTTAAAAAAAAAAAAAAAAAAAATTGAATCAATTTGTTGGAAATTCAATGTACTATATTTTTATATAAAATTATTTGTTTGTTTTTATAAAAATAATTATAAAAAACAAATAAATAAATAAAAATTTTATAGCTAAGAACTGAAAAATTAAAACTTTTTGGGATTTTTCTTTCAATTTTTTTTTAACACTCCCGTTTTTCAAGGGGGCCAAGATGATGAAATTCAGAATTATCTCCTCTAAAACTTCCAATGAAGTTAACTTCCTGAGTATTTGTTGTTTTACTGTTTTTTCAGAGGAAACCTTGTGATGTCAGATCCATGTTACATTCTTAGTAGTAATAGTAATCATTTACATTATATTTCTGGAGGCGATGTGCTGACATACATATTATAAGATGTTCCTAAGAGCATTATACCTTTAAAAGTAGAGCTGTAAACAAATCTGTTTTTATCGTGCTAGTACATTAAGAAATCTAAGTTATCTAGTTCATTTTGTAGTAAATTTTTCTACTTTCATTTTTTTGTATTCATTGTTTTGCTAAACTCAAGGATTCCGACAATATTTTTAGGAAAAATTAAAAACAAAAATTACTTCAATCCCTGTTGCTCAATTTTAATGAATAATTGAGAAAATTAATAACTATGCCTATTTTCAAAACTTCAAGTTTTTTTTTTGTTATGTATAAAATTCTTTGTAGTGATAATGTTTAATTTAGAAACCTTTTATTTTATTTTATTATAACTGCTATTTTAAAAATACTAAATGTTTGTTTTTAATACTTTAAGAGAAGAGTGATTTTACCAAACGTAATGATTTTTAAGCATCTGTTGATCTTGGTTCTTTTGTATATATCCCTAAAATCCCTATAATTGTAAAAAAAACACCTGTTAAAATATAACAGATACCACTGAAAACCAATCCTGCGTAAATCAGTCCTGTTTTTTCATTTAGCAGTTCTGTAAAACAAATTATATAAAAAATAATTAATTTATATTGGTTTGCTTAAAATATTAAATTTTATTCTATTCTTAAAAGTAAGGCCAGAAGGGATTTTATTGATTTTTTTTTTTACTGAAAACTACCCAGAAAAGCTTAATTTTAGAAGACATTATAGGAAGAAATACACTTTGATCCCATATTATAGCCCAACATCCATCAAAGTCGGATGAATGGAAATCTAGCTGGATGGATAACGTTAAAAGAAGAATTAATGAAGAACGGAATATCTATCAGGTGCGCTGCCAACAGGGATGACTGGGCAAAGGAAATTTAGCAGGCCTAGGACCACTACCAATAATGAAAGAATAAATAAATAAAGGCTTAGTGAACCCGAAGGATTCGATGCCGACACCACCAACCATCGACCGCACACTTCCCTCCAACCCACTCTTCCAAAACCCAAAGCTCCCAGGTGGCCCTGACACAATCCTCCCACCTTCGTCTCGGTCTACCCCTCGGTTGTTTGCCCGACGGCTCAAAACTGATTACTTTTTTCGGAATTCGATCATTATTAAACCCAACGATGTTACATGCCCATTTTAATCGTCACACTGCTATTAATAATGAATGAATATATAATAAAATTATTCGAAACCAATCCAGATTTTTGTTTAAATGACCAGATATATATTTCCAATAGTCACATTTTAAATTTGTTTCCTGTAGGAATGAAAAAAACCTATCAGTCATAGTGAAAACTAAAGGTTTTAACCCATCTATATACCTGACCTTTAAATTCAGTCTTTTCTAGGTCCTAATGTCTGTTAAAAGTCTTTTTCTTTTTGCCTCCTTAGGTGAGAATCAGCATGTTTGATTTCTTGTCTTTTTTTTTTTATTTTTTTATTTATTTTTTTATTTTTATTTTTTTTACGTTAGGGCTATCTATGAACCACGGTGCTTGTGCTTTAGACGTTTCTTAATGTCATCTTCGTTGCTTGTCACGGTTGGTGTTCTTAGTTGTGGGCTCGGCAGATGTTTTCTTGTTGGTACCTCGAGCTTTTCTGATGGCCCAGTAGTCCTTCATTTTCCGGCTAAATTCAACCCTAAGTTCCTCAGACCATTTCCTGATTTCGTCTTTTGGTCTGTGGGTAACTTATGTGAGGGATGTTATGAAGGATTTAGTTTTTAGAGTTTTATGATAGTCACTCCGGTTGGTCAAGTCATTTTGATTTATATGGAGTTCAGAAAGATCCTTCTCCACTTGCTTTGTCCACAAGAATCCCGTAGCTTTGCCCTTGTTAGCAGCCTTAAAGATCCTATGGGATAGCCTCTTTGAGTCCATTCTCGACAGATGTCCGTAAAAAGCCAGTCTCCTTCTTCTGATGGCATCAAAGAGATTTTCTTGGTGTTGATACAGTTCACGATTTGGTTGATACCATCGGCTTCCATCTGGTCGAATTCTTTGTCCTACTATCCGTCTCAGGAACTTTCTTTCTTGTACCTTGAGGGCTCTTAGTGGGGTCTTCTTATTTAGATAAAGGCACTCTGTTGCATAGAGGACTGAGGGTCTGACTACTGCATTGTAGTGTCTTAGTTTGACATTCATCGACAAATTTTTTGACGCATACAGTTTTCTACAGGCATGGTAAGATTTGTCTAGTTTGAGTCTCCTGTGTTCAAGAGCTTCTTGTCTTATATTTTAAAAAAAATAAAACTAAAATAATATATAGGCTTGTATAATCTATGTATGTCTGTGCAAAGAGCTAATGTTTTGAAATTGTTTGTATGTTTTTAGAACTGATGATGGATGTTTATATTTTAAACTAGTTTTCCAATAAAAAGAATACCAATAAAAGTTTAGTTGACAGTTCATCAATCCTTAAAAAATTATAATTTAACTCATCAGAAATAAATACAATAAAATTCATATTGCAATATTATCTTATTCTTGTTTCATTACTTTAGTGTATGATGAATCAGACTTGATGGGTTTAAAGTACAGAACTGTCTAATGATTATTTCAATTTATTTTAGCTGGTCCTGCTTCCTTCAAGCATGTCAAATGACATTAGTAGTTGAGGAGGGAACTAAAAGGTACTAAAAAATAAACTAAAGTAAGGTACTAAAAATATTGTGATTTACGTTCTCCAAAATGATGTTTGTTTCAAATTTCTAAAATCAGCCATCTTAACTTTGGAATTTTGAAGAATAAATTTTTGTTTACTGGTTATAGGTACATAATAACTATGAAAATGGGTATCAATTGTGGGACTCATCAAAATTTAATTCCTATGAATATTTTGAGCAAAATTTGTTTTAAAATTTATTGATATAATTGTTACCTGCGATTGGCAGTCCAATGAAACAGGCTATTCCTTGTACAAAGAAAAGCATGCCCATACAACTGGTCAGTTTATCAAGACCTAGTTTTTCAATTACGACAACACTTCTTAGTGGATTTATTATAGCTGAAATAAGTATATTAATTGATCATTTAATAATTAATAACAATAATGACAATTTAATATATATATTTTTTTAAATTACATGAAAAAGCTCCACCAAAGAATGCCAAACAAATTTGGTAAGCTGTAGCATAACTGACCGTTACACTACAGAATATCAAACCACTTACAAATGATGCCACGATAATGACTATGAGAGCACTGACTCTGTGAAAAAAATGAAGCATGAACCCTATTAATGTTCTGAATATTATCATTCCTGCTCCCATTATGGTTGGTAACATTAATCGGCAATTTTCATCTATTAAACCCTTGTTTACATCTGAAATAGAAAATAATGAAGTTCATATTAAGAACATAACTTAGACAAAAATCTTATATTGTTGTTTGGCAAGAAAGATTTTTAACATTTCAATTTGATACCTACTTTTAAGATGAAGAGATGGTATGTACATTGCTACATAGCAAAAAAAAGTAGCTATAACAATCATAAGAAATATTGGTGATTTTAACAATGAAAAATCTATCATTTCTGATATGGCTCTTGAAACTGCTTCTGGTATTTTCCAATGTCCTTCTTCTTCTTCTTTGACATCATTTACAGTTGGTAATTTTGAAAGTGGAAGTAAATAAGTTGAAGTTGGCTAGAATAAAATTTAAAAAAAATTTAGGTGTTTCTCTTAGTGTAAAAAAAAAAAAAAAAAAAAAAAAAAAAAAAAAAAAAAAGGAAGAAACTAGATCAAAAATGAAGAAAAATGGCACAGACTTTTCTATTCCAATTCGTTTAAAGGTAGACCTCAGTTTTGCTATTGGTTTTTGAATGCAGATGATTATGAAAAATACCACTTTTTGAGGTGAGTTTTTATGGAAAGGTAAGTTTGTTTTTAAAGGGCAAGGCATTTCTACCTATCCTTGGTATCATTGGTTTATTCATTTTGTACTGCTTTCGAATAATGTGGAGGAGCACATTAGCATGGTGTTGGAAAAACTAAAATTCACTTCAAAAAATGGTATTCTTCAATGTCATCTGCATCCAGAAGCCAACAGCAAAACTGAGGTCTATGTTAATTATCATTGGGTTTTAAACCTTACCTTGAAAGTCTAATAAAATAAATCCTTAATAATAATAATAAATAAATAAATGTAATAACATATAATCCTTTCATGCGTACCTCAAGTGTATAATCCTTTGGTCTGGTGTCGCTTTATGGACAGTTTTCCTTTATTTTCTATTAAACAATAATTCTTTCCTTTGCTTTTTATTCCAATGAAGAGTTTATTATGTTTAAAATACATATTTCCATTAAGCGATTATCATAATGTCTTATTTACAGAAGTAACTGATTTACATAAACACCATGTTTTTCTGGTTTAAAAGTAAATTTCTCCATGAAATCATTAATTTGATCATACAATATGAAAGCTGGTTAAATTTGCAAGTTTTTGTGAGATTTCCAGTTATGTGAGTAGTTTTTTTGAAAAACGGTTAGTGTTGAAGTGTTATAAGACATTGTAACTTTCCTAAATAAGGTGAAGATCGAGCTATTCTGTAGGTCCCAAGTTTGTAAAATTCAAGGTTACATATACTCTGCTCTTACGAAAATTTGGTCAAAATTTGAAAAATGTTTAAACAAAGTAGAGATATTACAGCTTTTATGGCAAAAAACTTGGTTTCTTCAAAAAAGTCTTGGAATTATCTTATATCTGCAATGGATTGGAATAGAAAGGTAAGGTCTGTGGCGTTTTTCTTCATTTTTGATCTAGTTTCACCCATTATATTTTTTTTACACTAAGAGAAATTCACCCTGCATACATATTTTATTTAATAGTATCTTTGAATTAATTAACGGTTTTTAATTTATCACTAGTAATTTGATCCAATTATTTTATATCTGTTGTTTATTGGGGCTAATGTCCTTATGTACTCCAACTAGGGCAGGAAGGAGGGGTTATCCTTCAGGTTACCAACCTATTCTAGGGAGGATGAGAAGGTCAAGATTCACTTTGTAGGTTCGCCACGAAATAAATTTTAACTCGCCCCAGTGGGATTTGAAACCACGACCATCAGTACCAAGTGTGCTGAGACCCATGCTCCAACTTGCTCTGCCTTCGAGTACCTGATTTTATATTTTAAAGAATGTTCAAATCTCATGCTCATGTACTAGTTAAATATTTAATATGAATGAAATTTATGACATAAGTATCTCAAGTACCTTGAGCTAAAGCAGATAGATTAGACTTATATTTCAAATTTATGAGTATTCATTGGGAATCATTTTTTAATAAACTTTAGGAAGTTGAAGTGATTCTTTACATCCATTTTCTTGATCTAGGGATAGCAGATAAACCACCATCATCTCTTCACCTATCTTGGAATGGTGGTCACCAATTCGATAACTTTTTGCACAATGAAACAAGTACTCATATGAGTCTTAATCATATGAGAATTGTAATGTAATGAAATCTATTATTATTATTATTTATTGGCACTATGTCCCAAATTGAGACTTGGCCTGCTCCAACATCGACCGCCAGTTTTCCCGATCAAGTGCTGCTGCCTTCCAATTTCGGGTACCAAGCAGAATCCTGGCATCAGTAGCTACTGAATCTTCCCATCTAAGCTTTGGATGACCAACTCTTCTAGTTGTGTACACTCGCTCACTTAACACCTTCTTTGGAATTTCTTCAGGGTTCATCCTTATTAAGTGACCGGCCCATTGTAATCTGGCTAGTTTAATGGTTTGCACAATATCAACATCCTTATAAAGGTCCTTTAGCTCGTTATTTGTTCTTCCTCACCAAGTCTGATTAATGCATACTGGTCTGAATATTCTATGGAGAATTTTCCTCTCAAACCTCAGGAGCAACAATTCGGTTGCTTTAGCCATTGTCCACATTTCTGAGCCATAGGACTGGGCGGATCAGCGTCTTATAAATTCTTAGCTTTGCAACCCTGGACTATAGCATCGGTTTGCTGAGAATATGTGTCTGTTTGTTCCTTCTTCGATCCTATTTTGGGAATTGACTTGGGCCCCTAGGTATACAAATTGTTGTATCTTCTGGAATTTCCTTTCCTTTCTTGCTCTTGTTGTTGGTTTGATGTAGTCATATACTTTGTCTTTTCGTTGTTCAGTGTGAGTCCCATTCTTGAAGCTGAGACCTCTAGTGCTTCGAATGATGTAGCTACATCTTTCCATGTTCTTCCCATAAGGTCTAATCGTCGGCATATCCAAGAAGCTGAACAGATCTATTCAACAAGGTCCTTACTACCTGTATTCCTGCATTTCTCACAGCCTTTTCTAAGGCTATATTAAAAACAAGGCAAGTCAGGCCATCACCCTGCCTGACACCAGTCTCTGTAGTGAACCCTCTAGACAAATCTCCGCCAACTAGAGAGATATTGTTCTACATTGTCATTTTCACTAGTCGAAAAAGTTTATGGGGTATATTCATTTCTAACGTGGCTATGTAAGCTTCCTGATGATTTATGGAGTCATAGGCCTGTTGGAAGTCTATGAAGACATGGTGCGTGGAGATCTGGTATTCTGCTGTCTTCTCCAGTAGTATCCGGAGGGTAAAGATCAGGTCAGAGGTTGACCTTCCCCTTTGGAATCCAGCTTGGTATTTTCCAATTTCCTTTTGAGCAAGAGGTAGCAGTCTGCCGTATAAGATAGTTGAAAGGATCTTGTAGGCGCATGGAAGTAGCAATATGCCTCGGTAGTTGCAACAGTCCAGTGCGTTACCTTTTTTATATATAGGGCGAATGATCGTTTTCTTCCATTCTTTGAGCAGTCTTTCTTCTTTCCATTTTTCAATTAATAGTTCCTGTAGCAGCTTAATCAATTCACTACCACCATGGTTTATGAGCTCTGCAGGAATTTCATCACAACCAGGCGCTTTATGATTTTTTAATTTATCTATAGCTTCCAGTACCTCTTCTTCATCTGTTGGCTCAATAAAGTCCTCATTGCTAGTTGCTTCCTGTGCGTCCCATCTCTGTTGTGGTTTCCCATTTCTATTGAGAAGATGGCTAAAATAATCAGCCCATCTGTCCTTGATCTCCCGCTGGTTGGTTATCAGGCTTCCATCTTCTGCTTTACAGGCTTGACTATGAGGATTAAAGAGCTTTCGTCCCATGTTTATCTTTTGAAAGAAGTTTCTGCTATTCTTTTCACTAAAAGACTGTTCTACCTCTTCTAGCAGTTTATTTTCCCAATGCCTTTTCTTCCTTCTATGAGTATGCTTTTCTTCTCTTCTGGCTAGTCTATAATGATCCACAGATCTATGTGTTTGTCTTCTTTGTACCATGGTCCTGTTAGCCTTATTCTTTCTCTCCGTTATTACTTGACATTCCTCATCAAACCATCCTTTTTCCCTTTCAGGTTTCTTGGTTACCAGAATCTCTTTTTTACGCCCAAGTAATATTTTTAGGGAATGAAAACGAGATACCAGTTAGGTGACTTTTTCTCCGACGTCTGGGGAGAGAATTAGTAGAAGAGCAACTTCAAAAGAGAAGAAAAATACTTACTCTTCCCACCGAAATGTTGAGCAGATTGCAGGAGATCTCACCAGATGAAACTGCTTCTACTGTTGAAAAAAAATGAAGATGCAACAGAAACTACTTCTCGTAAACGGTGTGCTCCTTGTCAAAAAGATGGAAAGAAAAGGTACACCCAGTACAGATGTAAAGATTGTGAACAGTATTTATGCTTAGGTGAACAATGTTCCTTTATTTGTGCTGATGGTTGTCGTCGCAAAAAAGACTAATACATGTTTTACATTTTTTACTTCAAAAAAGTGTTATTGGAAATTTATTTGTAATTATTATGTCTATTTATATTTTGAGTTAATTTTTATTTTTTCTATCAAATATTTTGTTAAACAACTGGGTTCATTATTTTATACATTCAACATTTGTCCTTATTGTTTTATTTTTTATATTTTTTCACAAATATTTTTAATAAACATCCATGACTAGAAATCTAATTATTTCAATTATTTTACCAATTTTCTATAATGTTGAAGTAATATTTTGAGTACAATTGGACATAATAGAAAAGGCATCTCAAAGATGACATGCGACTACTTATGCTCCATATAGAGGTGAAACTACTGGAGTGTTAAGATAAGCGATCTAGTACAATATACACTGGTTATGAAAATTTCAATGAATTAATGATAACACTTACACTATCAACACATAGGTACATTGTCGTGACAGTTTATGTGTACATATTTCTACCACGATTTCTCGGTAAAAAACAATAATAAGAGAGGAGTGGATATTGAAAAAACATTTTTGATTTATTTTTTAATAAAAGTAGTAAAGCCAAAAACAAAGTAATGAATGTCGTTTCCAAGGAACTGCCAAAAAGCCCGAAAAGGGTCTTTTGACCACTAATATTAGTTTTAGTGTTAATTTAGAGAGAATCGCCACAGAATCAGAATAAAATAATATTTATTTAGAGTACCTGTAAGGAAAGCTCGGGAGCCTGTTTCAAGTTTCCTTGGTAAAATATATCTTTCCTGTAGAGTGGTCTTGAACCTGCCGCGGATTTTCCGAAACATTTTAAAAAGCTTTTCAAAAAAGTGCTCCAGCAGGTAGTCGCCTCCTCTTCAGTCTTCTCGCTTGTATTTGGCATTGCAGCACCAGTATGTTTCGAAATGGTTCTTAATAGATCTTGGGGAACGTCATGAGGATTTTGCATCATTTCAATTTCTTTGCTGAAATCGTCATAATGATGAGTAAAACCTGTAGGATTTTCATGATTTTATTGCTCGTATATACTTCCTACATAGACGATAGAATTCTCCCAAAAAGTTATGGCTGATAATTTACGTTTTATATTATCTTTTTATTAAAATTTGATGAGTAAATTTATCATGGATCAAGTGATTAATCAATAGTAGCCAGGAGAGTAAGGCCAAATTCATTTAAAAATTTGATTTCTTATAAAATGTCACTTTTTAAGGTATCTTAACACACCCTCATAGAAACCTGACTTGACGGAATCAGTCTACTGATAATTCTTCTTTTTAACTAATCTAGTTTGTTTATGAATTTAAACTACTTGCTTTTGACTGGTACTAATAATGGAATATTACAAGGTCATTACTCTCAATATCATAACTAGAGACCGGATTTTTGTAAAGTAAAAAATCAAAAAATGTGCAGTAAAACACTCAAAACATGCAAAATCGTGCAGTAAAAAACTCAAAATATGCAAAATTGTGCAGTAAAAAACTCAAAATGTGAATTTAAAAACCTAATACATGCAGCAATTCATTTATTTACACAAATATGCAAAACTTGACTAGCCATGAATAAACTTAAGGACATTTCGTCAAACGTTTCGTTTTAGTGTTAATTCAATTTGAAATACTTTAAAATTTGGGAAAAAAGGAGATGAAAAAAATTGTTAATTAAAAGAAGTATAAAATATCTTTATTAAAATTTCCTATTACGTGGAAACAAAATATAATTAAATGTTTTTGAAAAATAAATTAGTTTTTAAAATTTTCGTGAACATGTACGACATTTTAACTTTCAAAATATTTCTCAGTAAAATTATGCTGCCTGTCACTTAATAAAATGTTCTTAAGCAAAGAAAAGGAACGTTCTACATCTATGGACGTAACAGGACAATTTTTGTAGCTTGCGATTGTGGATGGGTCCAGATTATCAGCTTCTATTTCCTTTCCGTTTATACAATAATTTAATTTTTTTAACGAATGTTGCCGTTTGTTTTTTGAAAATAAACATCTTCCCTTTTCATTTTCAATTCGTTTTAAGCTTTCTTCGTGAGTTTCAAACTAATATCAGCTCTGGATATTCATTGGTCCATTGTTTCAATTTTGTAGAAACACTCGCGGACGTTTTTGGCATTTTTAAAGTTGATAGGTTAAAATCTTGTCAACAACAAGCCCTTTGTTTAAATCAAGAGTGAGGTATGAACTGGGAAGCGAGGGGGAGGGGGGAGTAACCTTTTCTGAGGAAACGTCTTAGTTCTAGGAAGTACGTCGATCCTCAATGTTTGCCTAAATCCTCAAAGCTCCCAATTCAATATGATCATTTAAAAGTAGTAGGTCACAAATACATTTGATTTAACCGACTTTTTACTTTCAATTTAAAACTAATTAACCTATTTAATATAAATAATTGTTATGAATGTTGCCTAATAATCGTAAGTAAAATTTTCAAAAAATAAATGGTTAAGTGAATAAAATTAGATGAATTTGGTTCAATTGTGCAATTTCGTGCAGTGAAACCCGAATTCGTGCAATTAAGCTCAAAAAGTCAAATTTGTGCAATTTCGTGCAAAATAAAATTTAAGAATAAGAATCCGTATTATATAAATGAGATAACTACTTGGGTTAGAGAGCGCTAAATCTAAGCGAACTAAATGTGCAATAAATAACACAGAAATCCGGTCTAAATCATAACTTAAGACCGGATTCCTGTGCAATTGCACATTTTGGGGGCTACTGTACGAAAGCGCAGTTTTTGATAGTTCATTAAAAAATATAAATAAGTTTTTTTATTTTTCATTTTGAGAATAGTTGGGATTTATTTTGAAATTATCGACATTAACGTTTACGTGCTTAATTTTTCAAGAAAGGAAGTAAAAAAAACTTATGCTTTCCAGTTAAAGAAATGGCATATTGTTAAACAAAGTTTTCTTTGTATCAACATTCATAGAATTTCTAATTTGATTTTATTCCAGCTTTCAGCCTATTCTTTTATTTTCATTTCATTCTACAATCGATTTCAGTTCGGTAAACAGGTACATGTAATAGAAAAAATGCTTTAACTGACAGCCAGCCAATTATATTGGCCAATATTTAAATAAAACCATATCCAGAATAGGAATCATACGGTAAAACAATCTTTTGCTCTTCTAGCAATAAATCAATTGGTATCGATCGAAAATCTCATGTAGATGCTCATTGCAACTCAATAATTACATCCTATATTTTCATAATTAGCACACGAAAACATTTGACTATTCCCAATATATTTTTGTATTAATAGGTGGACACAAACATGACGAAACATTCCTGACGAGACCACTCTAAGAAAAAAGTATCTCAAACACTGCTGTGAACATTCTCTTGAGGAAACGTAAACGAATAGAAAATAATCTTATTTACATCATGGTAGATGAAACTGCAACGACTTTACATCAGCAGAAGGATTGAATAGAACGTTGGTCAATGTTTTTTTAATTTTTATTGCACTTTCGCCTGTTTTATTGCATATTTTTTAAACAAATGTATTGCATGAATGCCGGCAAGTTAAATAATGTTATCATGACACATAAAAAGAAAATAAAAGTTTCAGGAAAGTATTGTGACATATCACTTTTACAATATTATTCTCTGCCTGGAATATCGTTGGTGGAAATATAAGGAGAAGAATGACCCTTTAAAATAGATGTAACATTTTATTTTTTATCATTTATGTCTTTAACAGTTCTCAACCGATTTTCATGATTTTGGTGTCATTTTAAAGAAAAAAAAATTATTTTTAAAAAACAAAATCAAATAAAAACAGTTGATCGAAATGGATAAAACAAAATTTACGTTACGTTCTCATTCTGTCGTGTATTAAAAAATATAATAATAAAGTAAGATTCGAAAACAATGGTAAAAATAAAGTAAAAAAAAAACTGTAAACAGTTTGATTTTTTTATCTAATTTCAATTTTGCAATAAAGAAGGGGGTTTATAGTTTTTTTGACTCTTGAATTAGCTGAATATTTTAAAAGTAACTTACATTTGATCAGTTCTGACTACGTCCAAAGCAGTTACACCCCTCACGGGAAGGTTCAGAACATCTGCCTTCCCTTGCAGCTTTATCATTGGCGGTTGAGACAGTAGAAATGATAGAAGACCCGTGAATACAGAAAGAACTGAAATATTGTCTAGTTAAAATCAAAGAAAAATGACAAAATATTTTAAACCTGTATGTCCTTACTATAGACCATCATTAATTATTTAATGGCCGGCCGGGTTTTAAACAACCAAAGACAATGTTCATGATAAAGAAAAACCTGTACCTACATGTCTACATACATGTATTTGTGCGGTTCAAAGGGAGAAATGAGATAAATGCAACAAGTTAACTAGTTTCTGTTAGAGCACCTTAAATTAATTATCTTTTAATTAAGGTTCCAAAAATAATAATAAAACAAGAATTATCTGAAAGCCCCGATCTAAGCTTTAATTAAGTAAAAATAATTCTCATTACAACTCCATTCATCCTAGTACGCGGGTACTTTGTAAAAAAACAAAACAAAAAACTGGGCATTTGTAGTTTTTGGAATTCATTTTAAGTCTTTAAAGTACTGCATCTCAGAATATGTTTAAGCTACATAGCTTTTTTACTATTGAGCTTAAATCATAGCAAATATTAATTTCTATAATAAATTAGCATATGTCTCCATGTAATTCAGTTTTTTATTTCTTTCAGATTTTTGAGAAAAACAGTTCAGAGTAAAAAAAAAAATCAATTATTTTCCTCTTGTGATTTCTACATTTGTTATTAACTGTTTTAATACATCTGACACGATATCATTTGGAAGGATGCATTCATGATAAACACATTTTTATATTCATCATCCCAAATAGAGTTGTTTATATTTCCTCAGTAATTTGGGGGATAACGAAAAAAGAGAAGCATATTCTATTAACTTTTGATTAGTCATATTTATATGCCTCATAAAATGTTATTTCCTAGGAGAAAGAGGGAAGTTTTCTACTAAACAATCACAAAAGATATAACGAAACCTTCACATGATAGTGATTTTGGAGGATGATAATTTTTTTGGAGCTCTTTTAATGCAGGAAGACCTCACATTTTGAGCTTTTTTACTTTTCCAATTGTCAAAGGTGGAAAACGACGGTCAGATTTTTGAACAAGTCGAACATTTTTTCTGGGATTGCACTAAAGCAAACTTCCATAGCAGAATTCCTGCCACAACTCTCTTTGTCTTCAAGGACCAAGTCTCTATTTCGGAATATTTTAAACCACTGTTAAATGGTGCAGTAACGATGTAATCGCCCCAGAATTACTGGTTCTGTCCTTATGGGCCCCGTTCCGAATGTAAACTTTTAAAACAAATTTATGTGAATTATGCGTGGTTAGTACAGACTAAACTATTTCTAAGTAATGAGATGCTAAAAAGATAAACGTACACATTTTTTGGGAAAGAATTAATAACTGTTGACAAACAATCAAAAATTGATCCGTAATATACATACAATATATATACCGAGGACAATTTAAAGAAATAAGAAAATTTGCATTATTTTCTGCGCTGTTCAAAAAATGAAATTCATGGAAACAGTGATGTGTTGGTAACAAAATTTTTCGATTCTCGATACCAGATCCTGGACACTTCGTCCCTTAGGAATAACAAAAATGTATAATAAAATAATATTATTATCTTAGTGTCATTATTACATTTATAAGAGATTGTAATCTTATTTTTTCATTTTCCAATAACGAATAAAGATCTTCAACAGACTGTAGTTTAGCTTGCAGTTGCGTAGTATTTGCTTTAGTTCTGAATAAAAGAGGCTTGGTGAAGGAGAAGAATTAATGTATTTTTCTTTGTGTTGTGTTCAATCCCATCAAACTTCAGCCATGCTTAATTTACTGTCCCTTTATTCCTAATATTCCACACATATGTAGTAATTTATTTATTTTTTCTGCTCAATACTCACGATTTCTTTATTAGCTTCTCATCGTTATTAACTATCTATCATTATTTTATTAAATTAATCTGGTATATGGGTGGTTCTCAAACTATTTGAAAATTCATTTCAATGCCTATTCATTGAAAAACTCGACCTTTTAGCCTCTTTTTTTTGGATATAAAATTTTTCTGTAACTGACCTGTTACTATAAAATGAAAAATATAACAAAGTTTTGTGTTTTTGTGATCAAATCTGATTGATTTTTATTTTATTTGTCTTTTCTATGGTTGACACCATTCACGATTTTCTTTCAAACTGGATACAGCTTAATCTGATCAGCTTGGATTCAAGTTTAAGTAAAAAATTACTAATAAAAAAAATCAGGTATAATTTTAAATTTAAAGTTTTAAATCTAAAAACTCAGATTTTGATATTATGGAGAATATAACGAAATATGCTACCATCAGTAAGCCTGTCAAAAATATGATGAATAAACATGAGGTTAGGTCAATCATTATTACTATAAACATGATATGTGAACATATCACTGTGAACTACATATATGTGAACATATAACATTAAAGCAATGCTGAATCTTTTCAATAGGTCACATCGAGGAAACTATAGTTTAATTCTTTGAGCTGCTTCTCATGCGATTTAGGATTTTAATGATTATTATTGTTGA